>JAQNBH010000012.1:9661520-9664020 GCA_028752905.1 Cladorhizidae sp. MBARI D1340-BT2 | reverse complement strand
AAGCGAGGACATGGCCTCCCTGCTAGCACCCAGGCAGCTGATCAGTGGGGGTGGAGAAGCATCTGTCCATGCCACCAGGCAGTTTCTTAACAACTTGCAACCTAACCATGCAGTAGTAAAGCTTGACATCAAAAACGCTTTCAATTCCGTATGCAGAGACAAGATGTTGGAAGCTGTCTATACCTTAGCACCTGTAATCTACCCTTTTGTTCATTCTGTATACTCTTCACCATCCTTCTTGTTCTGGGGTGACAAGTCCTTGCAATCAGCAGAAGGGGTGCAGCAGGGTGATCTCCTTGGCCCTCTTCTTTTCTGTCTTTCACTCCATCATAACTGTGCTCAGCTGTCATCGGAGTTGTGTGTAATTTTTCTAGATGACATTACTCTGGGGGGCTCAACGGAAGATACAATCATGATCTAGAGCTCATTAAACAAACTGAAAAGATTGGGTTAATTTTGAACAACGACAAGTCTGAGATCATTTGCCATGATGCAGTTTCGAGAGGAACCATCATATGCTCTCTCCCGGGAGCTCATGTGGTTGGTCGCTTTGATGCCTGTCTCCTGGGTTTTCCGCCGCTGGGTTGTGTGGAGTCTGTCTCAACTGTTCTCAGGGAGAAAATCAATTCCCTTGAGGTCACGGGGGACAGACTCAGGTTCGTTTCTGCTCAGGATGCCTTAATCCTGCTGCGTAATGCATTTTCTATCCCTAAGCTTCTGTAACACCCTCAGGACTTCTCCATGTTTTCTCTCTCCTGTCCTGATAGAATATGATGAGAGTCTCCAGTCAATTCGAGTGGTATCACTAACGTTAACTTCACTGAAGATGTTCTTGGTTGCAGGCCACTCTCCCTGTTGGTGTAGGGGGTCATGGAATCAGGAGTGCAGTGCAGCTTGCTCCCTCTGCCTTCTTGGCCTCAGCAGCTGCCACTCATGACATGGTCCAAGCCATCCTGCCACCTCGTTTGTTTTCACTCCCTGTCCCTTTTGTTGATAATGCCCTTTCAGCATGGTCTATGGGTCACGGCACTCCCCCACCATCGGGTCTTGCGGCGTGCTTCCAGAAATCCTGGGATATGTGCAGGGTGTCAAAGTCCGTGGAATCTTTGTTGCACGATGCACCTGACGATTTAGCTCGAGCCAGGCTTTTGAACGTTTCAAAAAAAGAATCCGGTGCATGGCTAAATGCTCTCCCTATCTCGTCCCTGGGTTTGAGGATGGATGATGATACCATCATCAGGGTTGCCATGGGTCTCCGCTTGGGCTCCAATTTGAGTCGCCCCCATAACTTCCAACACTCTGGAACAGAAGTGGATCGCCTTGCTATGCACGGTCTTAGCTGCAATAGAAGTGAAGGACGTTTCTACCATCATGCCATGAATGACATCATCTTCCAGGCATTGTCATCTGCCAGTGCCCCTTCCAGGTTGGAACTGTCAGGTCTCTTTCGTTCCGATAGGAAAAGACCTGATGGGGTAACCATGGTGCCATGCAAGAATGGCAAGCAACTGGTATGGGATGCAACCTGTCCAGTTACGTTTTCCCAGTCGTATCGGGGTGCAGCAGTGAGTGGTCCTGGAGCTGTGGCTGCTATGGCTGAGGAGAAAAAAGTGGCCAAGTATGCCAGCCTAGAACCTTACCACTTTTAGTGCCTGTGGCCATCGAGTCATTGGGGGTCATCGGGAACAGGTCGATGGCTTTCCTGAAGGAGCTTAGCCTCACGATAAGGCAAAGAACTAGGGAGGTGAATGCACGTGTTTACCTCCTTCAGCGCCTCTCAGTGGCTGTCCAGCGGGGGAATGCCTTGTCTGTTTTGGGTCGGTCGGGAGTTGAACGTGTTAGCTTTTTAGTTATTTATGTAATAATAATAAATGTAAATTACTTTCATGTATTATTATTTCATTATTGAAAAATGCAAAGGTAGAGAAACAAGACAAGACAAAAACATTAAATATATATATATATATATTTTTTAATGGGAAAGTGTCAGATGCCCGTGCTGCCCAGTACAGATGTGCAGTTCCCCACTGGACCGCCACGGTTAGCCTCTGGAGAAGGTACTCTGTCGATTTCGGCTCGCCCGACTCTGTTCTAATGCGGTATCCGAGCTCCTTCAAAAAGGCCAGTGACTTCGGGCCAATTGTCCCCAAGGCTATGGGCGAGAACACGTGGCCAAGTAGAAGCTCCCAATACTTCTTGCTTTTCCATTCCTCTGTTGCTTCAGCGACCCTCCCTGGCTCTTGGGTGGCATGTGCTCTGTATGACAAAGCAAACGTATCCGGTCAGGTAGCATCCCAAGTCAGCAAACAGCCAGACTTCCATGGGGCCAGTGTCACACCATGCGGTCTCTTGCCATCTGATCTCAAAAGGCCCGAAGGCTCTACCCTGGAGGGAAGATGAGCATCCGCAGGCCTAGAGCTGTCAAAGGCAATGCCCTCAGCCAGGCACCTGACTCCTTGGTGGACACTGAGAGAAGACGGGCATGCTCCTCATTATCTTC
>JAQNBH010000012.1:9391520-9654020 GCA_028752905.1 Cladorhizidae sp. MBARI D1340-BT2 | reverse complement strand
TCCTATTGTTCACTATAAGCATCCATCTCCATGCCAATAGAAAGTTCCACTCCAATTTCACCTGGGAAATTTAACTTTGTCTGTGTTATTTATCTAGAGTATGTGGGATTAATGCAAGTTTATACTATGCTAAACCTTTGCAAAACCTCCTTGGAAGTGTAAAACAAATTACTAGCAGATTGAAAATTATACTTTATTATAATTATTGTACAACCTAATAGCATTAGTAAGCAAGAAAAAAGGTACTTAATAACAAGCATCACGTAACAAGAAATGCCAAGTTCAGAAGAATTTCTTATAGTTACAAATTGCCTAATATAATTATGCTGTGGGATAGTTAGAAGTGGATAATGAATGTTAAACTTTTGCAGAACTAAGAGACTATCATTATATGGATGTTTGATCAAGTGATTTGTCTAGTATGCAATAATGGAAGTAATACTGTTATTCAAAAAGAGGATGGTTATAAGTGATACTTAACTAATTGAAACTAGGATGAATTGAAGATTAGGTGCTTCAAGGATCTGTCACACATTATTTATATCCTCGATGAATCTTGTTGCTAAAAACCATGGTTTCCTGTTTGGTTCCACTTCAGCTTTATGTAAAAAAATTATAGCCTCTCCTTGATCACCATAAACTTCATTCATCTCTACAACAACATAAGCTTTACTGAACACTATGCTCTAAGGTCTATTGTAACCTATAACCTATAATAAAAGCAATAGCAAACTAAATAATTCTACAAATTGTGGTATTATTATTTCATAAATCTCTTTAGAGTACTTCCTGATCAATACGAAATACCAGTGTGATAGATCCTCAAATAATATAGGTGCAGATATGAGCTTGACAATTATCTCCTACAATATATTTAGCAGTGTCTATACTTTTGATCAAGGTCTGCAAATGGTTTATCATCCTCTTCCTCTAATCTTTTCACTCCATCAATTTTGCTGAAACAATGAAATAAAGAAACATCAAAATAATATACACAAACAACATTTATATTGCCTGAGTCTTGTACTGTATGAAGGTTATTTAACTTGCATTTTAGCAACTCATTTAATTTATATTCTCATGAGCGTAGCTCAAAGGCTAAACTAGCTGGATCAACCCAATGAGGTGTGTTTCCATAAATCATGAACACACATTAACATATATGTGGAAGTAATGCTCAATGCTTGACCATGAAAGAATCGCATTTTTCCACTCTACTGATGATCTAAAATATAGTTGTTGTATTTTTATGTTAAAATTTTAGTACCTTAGAGGAGTTGGAAATACGCCCTTCCAACGATAAATGAAGAATCCCATCATGATGACAAAAACAAGAAGAAGAAGAAGGGTAAGTTGGGTCTAGTTTCATTTTGAAGGAGTTGATCATGATGTCATCACTGCCACTCTTGACCCAAGACTGAATAATTCCACTAGGTCCATGGCGCTATAGTTGCTTGTGCCTAGGATGTGAGCTCTGTAGATGATCTGGTGGTTCTTTTGTCCGCAGCTGAAGAAAGCAGTCTCAATGTGAGCATCGGTGAGGCCACAGTTGCACATTTCATTCAAAGATCGAAGGATCTGTTCCTTCACAGTGCTTTGCTGGCCTTCAATGTCCTTCTACATGATTATATAGGGACACTTTAAGATAGTATCTGCATCACTTTGAATAAATATGCTAAAAGTCATGAAAGTCAAATATGTATAATTATTACTTTAAATTGAATTCTTAGCATGTAGGTAGAAACACAAACTGTTCTAATGGCACAAGAAAAAGATAAAATGCATATTTAATATAGATGATAGTGTAAGACAACTGATTATCAACCAGTACCAATTATCGACCCGATATACATAGCTAACTAAAATTACAAAGAATTTACTACTATCAGAGGAGAATAACTAGAGAAACAGAGTATCTATTGTCTTGGTCATTGTTTCATGAGCCATTTTTACAAGTCGTAAATTTTCTATAATAACAAATACTAAATAATTTTTTGTAGCTACGACTTTGACTGATGATATTTTGCTAGTTGTAGTGATGCTTTGCCAGAAACAAGGAGTGATTAACTAACAAATAGAAAATGCTTGTCACAATCAGCATATGCTCCCACTGTGTCAAGTGGTAGAAAATAGAGAAAGCTGTGGATAAATGAGCAGATATGTCAGGCTATGAAAACCCTTCAGCTGGGTGGTGTGGATTTGACTACAGAGTGCCACAAACAACTCTGAAACACTAGTTTAGAGGTCATGTATAGTAAGGTAGAAATCTTGGCTTAAAATAGTATCTTAGTCGTCAGGAAGAAAATGAACAGTTTAAGATGTTATCGGAAAACTTGAAGAGATGCTATGAACATTACTATTAATCAGTAAAGTTGGTACATCATTTCTTTCAGTCTTAGGAAGATTTATACTTTAGGCATGGAAAATATGGCTCGGTAGCATAAGGACAAGTAACGATTATACATTGTGGAAATTCCACAGGATAAGTCATTTTTCTGACTGTGCTTATTGTTGCGAAGAACCCTAGGTTAATGACAAAATATCATCAGGTACAAAATCTGTTAAGGGTTAAATAATGTTTTGAAGCAGCTAATTGGGCACTTTTGGTTTCTCATATATAGGCACTGCTACTTTAGCTTGTGGTAGTTGTTCTCACTTTTAGCCTGATGTTATTAAATGCTTGCCTGTAAAAATAATGTAATAATGCCATGCTTAATCCAACAAACAACTCTTGAGATGCCACCATTGGAGTGTCGGATGGTGCTACCTGCTACTGTATTTCCTCACTTTATCTTTTAAATGCAGGAAAAGTTATAACCTAATTTAACTTTGATTCTGTTTTCACAAAAGTATGGCAAATACTATATTCAAACGGTTGGTGTTTATCCATTTAGTTTGAGTGCTAGGGATGTTATTTCTTGTAGTATCTGTGATATAGATAGTAACTAGTGAAAGGGTGCTGGTGATAAGCTAGATGACAGTTTGTTTGGTGGATAAGAGTATGTTTTGAGTGAATACAGCTAAGACAGTCTTCCAGGTGTGAGTGATCTGCTGCTGATGACTTGGTATTAGAGAGTTGTTCCAAAGGTGGGTATAATATCCAATATTTTTCTTGGCTAGAGACTTATCACCTATCACCATGAAGCCTACCCAATAGTTACTCATACCTTTTAAGAATCAAGAAACTGTGTTTTTCAGCCTGATAATCTCTCTTTCATTTAATTGGTACACAATATGACACTTGTCCATCGTACAGTATGGTATCTTACCATTCTATTGTATAAGACCAGTTCATAATATATATGATACCAGCCATTGTCATATTCTATGGTCCTATAATATCATAATCTCTATCTTTGACTTTAACTCCACCACCAATGGACAAAAGTGACTGCTGACATTATTATGGTTATGAACGAGAAGTTATTTGGCTATAACTATGTAACTAACATAGATAATAATTATGAAGCTATACCAGCTAAGCAAGTGATCACTGCTAAACAAACTTAACTAGCTATTTAAAGTGCTTCAAGCTTGTACCAAAACTAATCAAAATTTTAATGACGAGCTACTTAGCACTAATATTTGCTAAGAATTAATTTGTAGTATGTAAACAGTGTGATACACATTAAGCTTCTACATATGATGTCCAAATAGTGTGCCAGCATGTCCCAACTGATGAGTGTGTGTGTGTTTAGTGTGTGTGTGTGTGTAGTGTGTATGTGTTTGTATGACCGAGTAGTTACTGTAGTATATGTGTGTATAGTTGCGTACATGCATGACAAGTGTGGTGTGTGGTTTGTGTGTGTGTTAGTGTGATTATAGAGTATATATGTGTGGTGTATGTGTATGTCTGTGTGGTGTATAGTTTATGTGTGTGTTTATCTGACTCTACAGTATATATATGTATATGGTTTCGTACGTGTGGTATATATGTGTATGACAAGCCAGGAACTTAAAGAGACACTATCAAATTATGTGGAAGGCACCAAATACCATAGAGATTTTGTAACCATAGTTTTAAGTTATTGGTGGAAAAGTCTGGATATAAAGCTGTAGATTTTAGCTAACTAACCTGAAAATTATCAATTTTGAAAAAAAAGAACACCTTTGTTGCTAAATGCGCTATTAAAACAATAATCAACACCTGCAATCATTAATTTACATATGTATAACACCTAGTACGAAATTAACAACTAATATTAAGTAAGATAATTTCTCAAGATTCCACACGAGATACTGCACTAGGGTTGAAAGTACATGTAGCAATATTGTGAAATAGATCAAATATTATAATTATTCCTCAATGAAAAAACATCTACATATTACATGACACATAGGGCCAAAAACTCTTTCCCCTGATAATTATCTTCTGCACAATCCTAATGCAGAAATGCAGTTCTACTCTCCTATTTCAAGAAGTCAGTCCTCTAACTTCTGAAATACATACAACAAATGTTAGGAACGATGTTGCTATCATAATAATTATGTAATTGTGCCCTTTTTTGTTGTACTTCTGAAGTATTCCTGTAGCATTAGACTCCCTTGTTTTAAAACATTATTCTTTTGCTACTGAAACGCTGACAATCCCTCCAGTCCACTGCATTTCTTCGGCTTTTTTTACCTCTTGTTCAAACCACCATCTTTTCTCCATTCAATGATTTCTTTGTACAGTACTAATGGAACATGTACGTGTTACAATAGCTCACCAAAGTCTGACGAAGCATTGTTAGTCAGTCCAGTGAATCGAACTTGCATTCCTTGCCCATTAGTTGTGAGGGCAGCCAATTTAAGCAGGTATTTCATCTGTGGAACTAAAGGCTGAACAATGACATTTGTTATATTGCCAGCAGTAATGGAGTTTCCTTCGTGCATAACTTTTATGAGATTTCCCAAAGGACTTCTGCCTTCAACCATTGCAGAGTACTCTACCTATAACAAATTTAAAAAAAATACATTATATTTGATTTTGTTGTTGATATGATTTTGTTTATTATTGGTGCTACTACACACTGCAAATAGCAGCTCGACAAAGCACACTACAATTTACCTTATTTTTACCTTATTTTTACATTAACTTTCAATAAGCACCTTCACAATTGATACAAATGCTTATATTACCAAGTAACATGGTTAAATTTATCCTGCTAATAATCCTACCACCAGGACCACTCATTGTATGAATACCAGGCATGCATCATCTCCATTATAATAATAATCTTACCAAGTAGCCAGTTATGTGTGCAGTGGTGGTTGGTGGCCCAGGAAACAGTGACACTAACATTAGAAGAAGAGGAGGCAGTGGGAATTGGTAGACCTGTACACAATGAGTGAAGTCAAGCAAAGCAATACATTTCATGCTAACAGTACATCTAGAAGTAGTGAGAATGAGATCAGATTTCTAAAGTAAAGTGGGAATGTGCAAGTGTAAATTTGTTATTTTAAAACTGGTATTATCCATCAACACATATCTTACTGCAATATTTTTAGAGATAAAATTAATTCTTTAGAATGATGGGCCAACAAAGCATCAAATTTGATATTCTCAGTTGTAAATATTGGCAATATGACTATATTTTTGAGTTTATAGCCTATTAACCAATAAAACTCATTTCTGATGCCATATCACTGTCAATTAGTAACATTTAGCATGTAGATTTGCAAACTCTCTCATCATAATTATTACCTTTTTTGGCAGAAAAATACTAAGAAAGACTGTAAGCACATTTCTACTGTGAAACACTCTGAATTTACCGGTGACTTTGAAGAGAGTAATCTTTTAAAAGAGTCATAGACGACACAATAGAATTAAATAATGCCATACCACTTCAGTTTGAGTTTTTTGTAGCGAGACCAACAAAAAAGTTTGAACCCTTTGATCTTGGAGAGAGCTTCACAGAGAGTCAATTTTAATTATTTAGCATGTCATTCACCCAATAATGTACCCACCACCTTATCATTATAATTATATCATTGTAAAGCTCACAAAAATCGTATCTTCCAATCTATTATTTGAATAGCTCCTATGAAAAAAGTTATATGCTAGAATACAAAATGTGTTGATTTAAATATGCTTTATTTAATTTTATAAGAATGAAAGATGTTATATTCTCTCAGTTGACATAATACAATGACTTTCTCATAATTAATACTCCCTTGATATCTTAGCTAGAGTCATAAAGTGAGGCTTTATTCACCAGTAGCCATCACATGATGCAAACCACTGACATACACGTTCAGACTTGAAACAAATGTGGCTAAAAAGTAGAATTAATAATAATTGTTAATAACATCAACAAATAAGTATATAAAAAATAATATAATATAAATGACAACAAAAATATAATAACAGTAAGACAAAGTAATAAAAAATGAAACAAAGAAAATAACCCATGCTATAGCCCGTTTAATTTAACCTAATGCTAATATATATAGCAACACATTAATCAAAGATCGATAAATAGAAATGATACAATAGCTAACTATTATTTTTAATACTGTTATCAGTAAATGCTGCTTTGTCTTACTGGCATTTTTAAATGTTGGATAGCGAACCACCAAAATACAAAACACAGCACTCCCTATGGTTTCTGTTGAGACTAGTTATAAAGATACTCAAAGCATACTTCACTAAGTTATAAATTTGCAACAAATAACATAGAAAGTAGGGGGAAATGTGAAATTCCTTTTCAAGGATCTATCAATGTAGCTCTCTTTCCACCCCCTAGATAACATGCATACAATAAGTCCTTTATTAAAAGTTGATTACCAAATATTCTAGTGCCCGTTCAAACTCTGGTTGTTTAACATCCCTCCCGATTCTAAACTCAATCAACCAAAACAACCACTTCAATGAATACATTTTTAGAATGTAATGGAGAATAGAGAATTACTCACAAAACCTAATTATCTTGTATGAATCCAAGATTTATGGCCATATTATGAAGGAACTAAACTCCAAGGACTAAGAATAAAGTAGCGATAACCTCCAAAGCATACTTCTGGTGGTCTCCGCTATTTAGTATTTCCCACAGATAAAAGGGATGCAGTACACAACACATGAGTGCATTTTTGCTGGTAAAACATCCTTCACTCTGCTCAGTTGTGTCTTCAGAGTTCTTCCCAATCTGAAGACGACTTTGAAAGAACATCTGTAAAAAATTTACTAAAGAAAAGTTCACAATTGCTGAACATGCATGAAATAATGGACATCCTATTTTATGGGAGGAAGCCACCATCTTGGAGCAGGCCAGAAGACAGAAGGAACTGCTAGTGAAGGAGGCATTGCACATCAGCCTAGCATCAAAGTGTGAGCAGTTCAATCGAGACTTTGGAATGGACTTGCCTGGCTGCTGGGGAAGTACTCTTAAAGAGCTTGAACTTGAAGCCACGACCAGCATAATAATTCTTATTTTATCTTTTTATCTTTTTACTTGTTTATTTAATATTTGTTGTAGTTGTTATAATAATTTTTTTATTTAATTTATTATTATTATTATTGTTGTTGTTGTTGTCGTCGTCGTCATCGTCGTTGTCGTCGTCATCATCAATCATCATCATCATCTTCATATTATTATTATTTATTATTATTATTACATCCGCTAGTCATGTGTACCAGTTCACATGTCAGACACATGTGCCAGTTCACATGCTGGGCATCTGTACTGGCACATGTTGAATAGCTAGCTACTGGTATATAGTAGGTTTACGCGAGCCTTAGCATCTCATTAATGCTGATGAAGGCTTCGCTAGAGCATCTAGTTGCAACATCGAGATTATACAATTTGTTTTATTGAGAAGGTATTATTATGTCAACTGAGAGTTCATTGAGAGTTTATTTACAGCGCTAATGTTTAATTTAAGTAATCCAGCTGGTTTTGTTCAACATGGATTCTGCCTTTTTAAAGAGACAATGCCAATTGTTTATTTTTACACTTACCCTATATTATTATTGTTATTGTTGTTGTTGTTGTAGTTTTAACGAATTGTTGTTATTATTATTATTATTATTAATTGCAGTAGTACTATTTTAATATAAATACGCATCAGCATGCTTTCAAATATAACTTCTTGTATATATAATATTTGAGCACAAAGAGCCACTAGGTCAGTTCTATTTTTACCTTGTATAGGAACAAAGATGACCGCATTTGGATTAAGAGCAGAAAATGCACTTTCTCTGTTGGTGGCACTAATGTTGTCAAATACAGTGACACTGACTTGGATGTGATATTCCACTCCTTCCTGGTGTAGGGTCACATTACCAGAGCTTGCAGGAGACAAAAAGTCCTGAAGGGGGGAAAAAAGGAAATGAAATTCTTGTAAATGGCAAAGAATAAACTGGCATTGACTGGTTTGTTAAGTTTTGGCAGTAAAATCATACTGAACAATACAGGTAGGGCCATAACTTCTGAGTTAACAGGGTTAGCTCTGACAGGCCGGCCAATCTGACTTTAGCCAGACTACTTCCAGTACATACATTATTAAATTTATAGGTGTAGTCATTAGGAGGCACATTCACAATTCATGCTACTTATTCAGGCTACGATATGCACCAGTGAATGATTATGTCATGGATTGCCTTAGCTATGCAAATTATTAATAAAACTTTTGTTAAGACTATCAATGTGCTACTACACTATGTAATTTAGTAAGCACCAATATCTTGTTAATAAATGTTTTCTTACAGGTTATTCTAAAAATATAGCATTGAACAACTTCAATTCAAGTTGACTTTCTGCAAGATAACAAGAGCATATATACCTAACATAGATGGTTTGTTATGATGTGAGAGACACTTACCATCTTGTTAAGTGCTAATCATCAAGAGGTTCAACAACAAGGTTTAAGGTAATACTTCAATATAAATATATGGTGTGAATTTTTGCATTCATTTGTTGGAAAAACATACCTACTAACAGATACCTTGTTAATTTTACTCTACCTCATGTAGGGTAAAGATTAATGTTAGTAGCATTATTCATGAGGTCCATCTACAACCTTCCACTGAATATCTCATTATTTTGAAAAATTGGCCTACCTACAATCATGAAGTTAACTTAGCCACAGTCTGAAGGGATTCTGCCTGCCTCTTAGTTCTGGGAATAAAACTGTTCTTGCTGATTAATGGAGTGGCATAGACAGTGTAATGGACAATTGTAGTGTCACTGGGTAGAAATGGTCTGCTCCATGTCACTAAGATGGTGTCTGGTGTGATGATTACAGCAGCCACATTGCTTGGAGGAGTGGGAGCTTTAATTATGTCAACAAAACACTAACATAAGAACCATACGGATACATACTAATAATAGCATTAAGGATTAGAAATTTGAGACATCATAGCTCTTATTTATACACCAAAATTTGAGTAGAAAAAATAACAAATCATTCCCCTGACATCCATTCTTGTGGGTTGTGAATGAAAGAATGTGTGTCTCTATATAGAATAATAGGGTTGCAACATCATGTGTTGTCATTACACCACAAAAATAATGGCATAGTTTATAGCAACAGCAATGTAATGTGTATTAATAACTTAATTGTATTGCATGCTCAAATATCCACAAGAGTGTGATCCAAAAATCTGGTATATAGGTGCCCAGAGATACTGAAACCTTATTGACTATAATCACATTCCACAAGTCTAGTGACTTTAGATGATTTACCAACCACCCCCACAAAGTTAAAGTAACAGTTTGCTATGCTAGACTACAATAGTGGGAACTTCTAAATATTTAATAAAAGCATTAGTTAATGGACCAACTTCTCTCTCTCTCCCAACCCTCCCAATCTTAACTACAGAGAATAAAATTATAATTAAACACCCATCCACACTAAAGTATTACATACCCGGTGGCAAAGTTGTGCTTTTTACTGCACTCAAATATACACAATAAGTATAATCTAGTCCTTCTGCTCTTACAGATATCTGATATTCAGTATTTGCATTGAGTCCTACAATAGTGTAATTCATTTGACGTGCATCAATGCCACTGATGAGCTTGTAAACCAAGCGAAACCTCCTAAAGTACACAACTTCTCTGCCCAATCTCAGCCTGAAGTAATGCAAATCATGTCCACTGGTACATGGAAGCACAGACCAAGAAACTGTGATCGTAGACATTTACTCTGACAGGTGTCCGTGGAGCAGGTAGTCTACCTAAACATAGTGAAAAAATATAAGTAATTTTGATGCATCCTAACAATGTATACAACCAGAAGATTATAGACACATATCAGTAATAAGCATATGGGAAAATATTATGCCAATCTCTCCATACTCCAAGCAGGTTACTTCACTAAGTGAGTTCTGTACTAGGATATTTCATATAAATTTCTAGTGCATGTAGTATTGGATCCAATATTTTATCAGAACTACTGATTTAAGTTTAATCAGCGATAAATACCATCAAGATGTCAGTGAAGGAGTTTGCTGCGTTCCTCTCAATGTGGCAGCCACCAAAAACTGTTTCTGATTACACACTCTTGATATAGAAGTACCAATGGTCAAATAAAGGTCAGTTCACAACATGATTCTCTACGAGTATATTGGGCATATTTATTTGGCAATTACTAATTGATATTGTGATATAATATGATGGCAGGCATCTGTAACAAGCAAAGTGGGAAGAGTGGTGCACACAAACATCCGCATCCATAATTATTCATAAGCAAGTAGAGGATGAAGAAGGAATTTTCAGGAAACATGGCCTAAAATAGCATCCCACTTTCACCAGTTTAATTGCAAGTACATCATGTAGTGGTCTGTCCATGTTAATTTTCTCTCTAAATCTCCTTGTTAATATGATAACCTCAAACTATACTGTTGAGAGTGTGCTTCAGAATTCCTGGCGATTGTTCACTCATCAAGCTCTTGTGCATTCACTTGCAAAAGAGCAAATGAGTGAACAGTAACCTACCTTCTTATACTCACTGTTAAGCACATGTTCCATATCACTTGGTAAAAGCAGAATTTACATAGTGCAGACCTAAATTTTTACTTTATGAATATTTCAATTTGTCAGAAGTCCCAAAGTAAAGTAAAGCTATCCTATAGCATAATGGAGCCCAGGTAATCATAGTGCCCTAATGCAGACAACAAATCTGATCCATGAACTCCAAGTATTTTGTGATATATGTGGGAGTTGTAGGCTAGCACTACCACCTCATAAGAGCACAGTTGCAAAGTTTAGAAAATGGTTCAAGTGATCAGCATGGATAGTCAACCACAACTTTCAACAAAATTATGCTGGCAAGACAGACATGCCATAATCATAGGTAGGTCTGAGCATCTAATCCAAGCTGGAATTAATTCTTAGTCAG
Organism: Cladorhizidae sp. MBARI D1340-BT2; assembly: GCA_028752905.1. Taxonomy (NCBI): domain Eukaryota; kingdom Metazoa; phylum Porifera; class Demospongiae; order Poecilosclerida; family Cladorhizidae; species Cladorhizidae sp. MBARI D1340-BT2. Next base: position 9,642,698 of record JAQNBH010000012.1, on the reverse strand, counting down.
TTTGAGGGATATTATCAATTTCATTTTGTGGTATGTGGTGGGTTAAATGGACGGATTTTTTACATTAATTTTATCACTATTAATATATACCTGAAAGTAAAACATGAGTTACCTGATCCTCTCCCCATTCATGCATTATATGAAATGCAAGCTGCACGCCTATAATTCAGCAGGCCACAGTGACATTAGCAGCATTATAATCAAATGAGTCACACACAGTTCCCCAGGTGTTGTTGTAGCTGACCTCCACATGGCCAAGAAAATTCAAGCCATGAATCGGAGAAATTAGGCGCACTCCAAACAAAGATCTTTGAACTACAGAGGAGTAACAATTATTGCTCTTATCCATAATAATTATCATTTCATAAATAATACATTATAACATAAATAACTCAATACTAGCTGCATCATTTTGACACCAATCACATGCTCAACTATAGTGCCACATTAATAATTTAATGCATCTGCATACCTGTGTCATTAGTCTTAACAGTTATCGGATTTGAATAGTAGCCTGCCATACGACGGTATTCGTAAATAGAGAAACATGCAGAAAAGGCGACTTCCAACCTCACGGCAATGGAATACTCTGTGTCCTGACTGAGATAATCGATGCGACCTTTGTATTCTCTCTGAATTGTATTTCTGGAAGGAAATATATATCGTCTTCCTGACCTTATGCCAGTGGTAGCATTGTACTGGATAAGAAAACAGTATCTTGACATTCCAGTGGAAAGAATCTAATTAGTCTGAATGTGATTAAAAAATGAAGACAATAATTATAAGGGTACAAAAACAACAAGAAATGCAAAACTCAATACAGAATTGACTATGAAGTCTCACATTGAACATACAGTAGCTATAGTGTGTGGGTGTGTGCTCTCATAGCTGCCTCTATAATAACTACCACTCAAGCAGCCATTTGATATTAGTCAGTGATTTCTAGTTAGTAATTATCTGTCAGTAATTTTTAGTCGGTAATTATTATGTTCTATTCACAATTATTATTATTTTTAAACTTCAATTCAGGAAAGGGGACTAAAAAAATACGGCTATGTTATGATGGGTTAAACCTAGTTATGGTCATTTAAACAATTCGGTGCTCTGCACTCAGGCAAGCCAAGGAGCCTGATCTAAGGCTGCGCTATACACAAATATAGAGTGAACTAGTACAAGTAAGAAATTTAATGAAATAAGGAATGAACGCCTTATATACATTCCTAAATAAAACAAAACTCATACACTAAGTAGTCATGAAATTCCTGAACGTGGACTTGATTGCAGTATTTGACACGAGACCTATGATGTGTTCAGGGATAGAATTCCGCAACTTTATTTTTCCCTAATGAAAAGGGTCATCCCAAGTCATTTTCGACATACCTCCATCAATGACCTCATTCATAGGTCGCTAACATCTGCTGGGATTTCATCTGGGGAGGAAACTAATGATCTCTATGCTATAATTGGAAAAGGCCTGATGTTTTGCGCATCATGCCTTGGAAAATGCGCAAGATATTGTTGTGAGATGCTACTTACTCCAATACATTTGCACTATCAAGGGCTATGTGAGGAGTGGGAGAAGTGCATAAACATGCTGAAAATTTGAAGAAGACCAAGTATATACACCTCAAGGTCAGTAATTTTTTTGTTCCTTCATCTGGTGTGTTGGGCCTGAGGTACGATCCCTTTAAGGGAATGGGGAGAAATTTACATACATCAACCAGAGATTGCAACTCCAGGAGGCACTTACTTCAATGTTTGTCTGTAGTAACACAGAGGGGACCTGATGCAGAAGTATTTGACACCCTTCACCCTATTTCCCCCTCCATGATGCTTATTGCTCTTATAAAACCATTAGTATTTTTTATAATATAATTATAATAATAGTAATAATAATAATAATAATAATAATAATAATAATAATAATAATAATAATAATAATAATAATAATAATAATAATAATAATAATAATAATAATAATAATAATAATAATAATAATAATAATAATAATAATAATAATAATAATAATAATAATAATAATAATAATAATAATAATAATAATAATAATAATAATAATAATAATAATAATAATAATAATAATAATAATAATAATAATAATAATAATAATAATAATAATAATAATAATAATAATAATAATAATAATAATAATAATAATAATAATAATAATAATAATAATAATAATAATAATAATAATAATAATAATAATAATAATAATAATAATAATAATAATAATAATAATAATAATAATAATAATAATAATAATAATAATAATAATAATAATAATAATAATAATAATAATAATAATAATAATAATAATAATAATAATAATAATAATAATAATAATAATAATAATAATAATAATAATAATAATAATAATAATAATAATAATAATAATAATAATAATAATAATAATAATAATAATAATAATAATAATAATAATAATAATAATAATAATAATAATAATAATAATAATAATAATAATAATAATAATAATAATAATAATAATAATAATAATAATAATAATAATAATAATAATAATAATAATAATAATAATAATAATAATAATAATAATAATAATAATAATAATAATAATAATAATAATAATAATAATAATAATAATAATAATAATAATAATAATAATAATAATAATAATAATAATAATAATAATAATAATAATAATAATAATAATAATAATAATAATAATAATAATAATAATAATAATAATAATAATAATAATAATAATAATAATAATAATAATAATAATAATAATAATAATAATAATAATAATAATAGTAATAATAATAGTAATAATAATAGTAATAATAATAGTAGTAATAATAGTAGTAATAATAGTAGTAATAATAGTAGTAATAATAGTAGTAATAATAGTAGTAATAATAGTAGTAATAATAGTAGTAATAATAGTAGTAATAATAGTAGTAATAATAGTAGTAATAATAGTAGTAATAATAGTAGTAATAATAGTAGTAATAATAGTAGTAATAATAGTAGTAATAATAGTAGTAATAATAGTAGTAATAATAGTAGTAATAATAGTAGTAATAATAGTAGTAATAATAGTAGTAATAATAGTAGTAATAATAGTAGTAATAATAGTAGTAATAATAGTAGTAGTAATAGTAGTAGTAATAGTAGTAGTAATAGTAGTAGTAATAGTAGTAGTAATAGTAGTAGTAATAGTAGTAGTAATAGTAGTAGTAATAGTAGTAGTAGTAGTAGTAGTAGTAGTAGTAGTAGTAGTAGTAGTAGTAGTAGTAGTAGTAATAGTAGTAGTAATAGTAGTGGTAATAGTAGTGGTAATAGTAGTGGTAATAGTAGTGGTAATAGTAGTGGTATTAGTAGTGGTAATAGTAGTGGTAATAGTAGTAGTAATAGTAGTAGTAATAGTAGTAGTAATAGTAGTAGTAATAGTAGTAGTAATAGTAGTAGTAATAGTAGTAGTAATAGTAGTAGTAATAGTAGTAGTTATAGTAGTAGTAATAGTAGTAGTAATAGCAGTAGTAATAGCAGTAGTAATAGCAGTAGTAATAGCAGTAGTAATAGCAGTAGTAATAGCAGTAGTAATAGCAGTAGTAATAGCAGTAGTAATAGCAGTAGTAATAGCAGTAGTAATAGCAGTAGTAATAGCAGTAGTAATAGCAGTAGTAATGGCAGTAGTAATGGCAGTAGTAATAGCAGTAGTGATAGCAGTAGTAATAGCAGTAGTAATAGCAGTAGTAATAGCAGTAGTAATAGCAGTAGTAATAGCAGTAGTAATAGTAGTAGTAATAGTAGTAGTAATAGTAGTAGTAATAGTAGTAGTAATAGTAGTAGTAATAGTAGTAATAATAGTAGTAATAATAGTAGTAATAGTAGTAGTAATAATAGTAGTAATATTAGTAGTAAGTAATAATAGTAGTAATAATAGTAATAATAGTAATAGTAATAATAGTAATAACATTAATAATAATAACACATCGTAATAATAAATTTAAAAAAAGCATGCAAGGTATTAAAACATCAAAAAAATAACTGAATTGAGAAAAATTATGGTGTTCATGGTCCAACTCAGGCTCTTCAGAGTGGGCTCCCAGCATTCCACAATGTCAATTGAACCTCTCACAGTTTGGTGCTAGGCCGATGTACAATTATCCATTACTAACAGTTCATTCTCTTTTCTGACCTGGTCTAAGATGTTGGCTTCCTCCCACAGAATAGGATGTCCATTAGCCCATGCACGTTCAACAATGCAGATTTCTCTTAAGCACACTTTTTATAAGAATCTTTATGTGCTTTTACTCTGGTCTCCAGTCTTCTGTTGGACTTTCCTATGGTGTGCTTCACACAGCTGCAATGGATACGGCACACAATGCTTGAGTAGTGATAAAGAAGGAGGATCTATGAAAGGAAGAGAATCATTTGAATAGGGTTTTATAGGTGAATGGCTATCCACAAGCCTTCACCAACCTTTCATCTGTAAATATATCATATATTTAAACACAGAAAGGAAGATAAGTACACCGATATAGGTATGAAAAGAAGGATTCTATGCTAGTAATTCCTATGTAGCAGGGATGAGTAAAGACATCAGGAGGGTTTGCAGGAAGTTCAACATCAGAGTTGTTTTCAGATCGGGAAGAACTGTGAGAACACAACTGAGCAGAGTGAAGGATGAATGAACAGCTAGTATGCACTCATTGCACATCTCCCTAGCACCAAAGTGTGAGTGGTTCAATCCATGAACTTGTCTGGCTGCTGTGAGGCCTTTTCAAGAGCCTAAACTTGAAGCCATGACCATTTTTTTCCCTATTTATCATTCTTTGTTGAAGTTTTAATATATATCAAGCACGTCAAAAAAAAATAAGCTTGATAGATATTAACACTTCAACAAAGATAAATAAATGAATACAGAAATAAATACTGGTCACCTCTCCAAGTTTAGGATCTTAATTAAGAGTGGCCCACAGCAGCCAGACAATTTAATTTTTAATCATTATTACTGTTGATGTTATTGTTATTATTATCATTGTTCTTGCTATTATATTGTTATTGTTATTATTATTATTATTATTGCTGTTGTTGTTGTTGTTATTATTATTACTTCTACTACTACTAGTAGTACTATTACTATTATTATACTGCATCACATGATCTGTGGCTAATTTGATTGGTTAATAACTATAGGTGTTACATAGGGGCATAACCTACACTTTTAACCACATGTAGTTTAGCGCATGCACAATGTAGTATAAGTAAGATAGCCTATACTCCACTCGCAGGTTATGCGCCAGTGTAACCTACTCGTTTGCGGTTACATCCCTCGGCTTCGCCTCAGGGTAACTGCAAATTCGGAGGTTAGATAGGCGCATAACCGACTCTTTTGAATAGGCTATCCTATACTTATATTATTATTATTATTATTATTACTATTATTATTACTACTACTATTAGTACTACTACTGTTGTTGTTTTTGTTCTTGTTATTATTTTTAAGTCTATATTTATTTCCTTTTTTTATTAATTTTATTGTTATTATAATATATATTTGCATTATTTTGGTGTTCATTTCATTTCTATTATTATTATTATTATCAGTCATTATTACTATCTTTATTTTATTTTTGCACATTGCTTCTTGTGCAGTTCATGGGCTGGACACATGCAAATTGCACGTGAGTCTTAGCATGGCATTATTCCTGATGAAGGCTAGAGCATCTAGCCGAAACATTGAGAGAGTAAAATTCAAGTTGATTATTGAGAAAGTCATTATGTGATATCCTGTCAATCTTCATAATTTTACAAAACTGGCACATCACATTCTATTAAGTTGCTAGTGCATGCGGCATGTTTAACCACTCTTTAGCTTTTTTGGAGTAGTACTCTCTCAACTTCCTTGCTTGCTGAATCAATAGCCCTATATTTATATCAGCTAATAAAGATTGGCCATGTATAAGGCAGTCAATCTCTACTTTTGAGGTACAGAAGAAAGGACATGTGGGTCAGAACTAGAGCAGAAGATAATAGCATTCATAACGCTCACAACATATAATATTTCTAGAAAATAAAAACAATTCCAAAATAATTTCATTGGGGTATATTACTCAAGTACAGTAGACCCTCGCATATCCGTCGATTATCCAAACGAGAAAGATGTATGACTGTGAGTCACTTTAAATAATTCATCTCAATACCTTTAATTTATACTATTCCTAATGTCATGGCCATGAAAATTTTCTTTAACTGATGGGATGCTAACTTTATTTGTGATTTATTGTAAAAATTATAATTTTAGCTATAATATATTTATTATTATTTAGTTTTCAAACTGTTATAACGTGAATACAATAAGTTATAGTTTGGTATAAGAATCAGCTCCATTGTGGTAAGCGAACAAAACCTATGCAGAGCTACATCACTATTACAGCAAATAAATCCATCCCAAAATGCCTCCTTGCTCAAGAGTGAAAGAATTCACATTGGTTCCTGGTAATTACAGTAGCCTGTGCAGCTTTCCACAAAAGAAGAACTTCAAGAGACGAATGCTTGCATTCTTCAACCATTGAATTATCTTTTTTAATTTTGTCTGCTAGCTCTGTCCAAATGGAATAAAGTTTTAGGACTATTTTTTAATGAATAGAGCAGTCTATTCGACATGAGAATAAGAAGAATGTGAATTTCATACAAAATCCTGTGTTGGGTTTGCACCATATTATAGCACTTATAGCAATTAATTTTGGTAAGACTTGTGTGAATGCCTTCAAGTAATTGTGGGCATTGATTCTGCCCATTGAGTAAAAGTGACACCTCAAAGATGCCTTTAGTTAGTGATGGTAGTGTGTGATGATGCCATTGGCAATAGGGTGATTTGCAATAGTATCCATCCAATTTGATCTTGTTTGTCACATAAGATTATACTACAGTGCACATTCGAACAAATATTCGTGATCTCTAGTAATGATTGATGATATCTTAGACCTAGGTATCCAAAATCTTTCAAAGCTTGAGCCTCAGTCTCTGCATTTTATCAGCCAATTAGTTCAACGATCAAGCATATTGAATATTGATGAGGTTTTGTAACATCGTAACATTTTTAGAGCAGAGTCGATATACCAGATATAGCTGGTTGAATTGAACTGACATCAAGGATTCCAATGTTGAAAGAGGGATGCTATTACTTGGTGGATGAATGCCACAATCCTAAGCTGTAATTGTGCAGTGTGCTTCATGCATACTATGATGAGAAAATGAGTGTAGGTAATTAAGCACCAAGTGGCAGAAACCAGCAGGGACAAACCTACATTGTATACCAGTAGTAGTGTAACAGAAAATTCTACTATCCACTAATGTGATATTATTACTTGAAGCTTGAGAGAAGATTCTTACAGCTAAATAGAAGTTGAGAGAGTTCTGCATCTGTCTGCTGAGCCAAGGCTCTTTCCTGAAAGTTAACAAGGGGTGTATTGGCTTCAATCCTGGAGAGTGCATCAGTACCGGCATTGTCTACATTTTGATATGCCAGTGTCAATTGTAAACTGAGCTATGAAGCCCAGATGATGACTTGTCTTTGGGTGCATTGACCAGGACATGTGGACAGAATATATACAAGCACTTACGATCTGTGTACATGGTAAAACTGAACCCTTACACGAATGGGATAAATACAGCAATAATTTATCAATCAAAATTACTGCACCATGTTTAAGCTGGTTAGGAGAAGTATGAGATTAGACACCATTGAACATCAATGAGCTGTTGAATGATTCTAACATATATGCCCAAGCATTGTCATGATGTGGGTCAGGGTTTCCAGCTCAGGATGCATTAGAAGTGCGACATTTGTCATTGATACATCTGTGTGATGTGGCTTCAGTGTCACCCCAGTGTGGTGACCTGGAATAGCCAGTGATGCATGTGTGGCAGTAGATCTCAGTTAGTAAAAAAAATTATAGTCAAAATGTGCAAGACCAAAAAACTTGCAAAACTTTCCCTGCATATTGAGTTGTGTGAAGTTGTGGAGGAAACTTGGTCCTCTAGGTGTGAGGCTTTTCATTTTCAAAAACATACCATTCTGGATTGATGAAGCTACCAAGGGTATTCGAGATTTAACCTATGCTCTTGGATGGAGCCCTCGTAGGATAAGTTCCATGACACTTTAAAATCTCTGAAAGCTCTCATGAGCTTTCTTCAGAAATATTTGCACAAATTCAAAGAGCCGATGGTGTAGTTTGCTATGTATTTGGAATGTCAGAATGTTCAAAAGGTATTTAGTAGTTTGCTTGAACCAAAACTGTATTATGAGGATGTTAGCTAACACTCAAGAGAGAGGCAGGTTGGTAAGTTTGAGGAAGTTGACTCACAAACTGGAAGTAAATTTTTTTGAGAAAATCAATGAACATAAACCGCTGCTCGTCATATCAAGATGCATTTTTATGCAAGAGGTGGACAAGTGTAATCAGTTAACAATAATACTCAGAAAAGGATAAACATTTCTTGAATTAAAGATCTGATATAGCAAGATAAGATAGAAATTTTTCTAAAGATGAGATTGCACTCTGGTATACCATATTCCCTCGATGGAATTTGCTGCTTATATAATCATTTCATGAGCTGCCTAGCTGCGCATACTATTACAGGACACATGCTATGCAAGGGTGAGCTCTATTATTTGAACATGAGTAATAGGAATGAGCACAATTGTTTCACGGGATCATAGGGTCTCAAACAGAGCTTTGTCCTGTATTCTATTTTCCTCTTATTCATATCAGTTTCAATCCTTGTGAAGGTGATCATCATGATCACTCTTTCTCTCACCTTTTCTGTGGAGTTTGGCCATTTCACTGGTTATGTTTGCTGCAGTACTTTTTTCTACCTGCCCACGCTATAGACAATCAATGCTGTCACCATGTGACCAGTCTCAACTGACCACAACTTTTGAAGTATCAATTAAATGTTGACAGATTGCCAAGCTTTCTACCCCACTGTAGATACTATTTTATCTTAATGTTTCATCCTACTGGGTGTGTGATTTAGCAATGGTGGATAATCTATCATTCAAGGTAGTAAATGGCACATGGTCTAATCGTTCTTTGAGAAATGTAATCTAGGTCACATTCTAATCAAGGAAATAATTATGTATAAAATGCTGAAAAATCACTGGAATACAGGGGAAAAAGGTAGATAAAGATGGAATCAAAATTTCATTTTCTTCTTTTTCTAAATGAGGAAGACTGAGCTTAATTCTTATTTTAATCTTTGGTGGAACCTTTGATGTTTAATACATCGCTGACATTTAATTCCCTCCTGTCAGAGCTTCCATGAGCCTGTGAATTATTTTATATTTGACTCATATTCAGTGGCATCATTTGAACCCAGGCTTTGGGGATTTAGCTTAGGTAAAGTATGGCATTCCAAACCTTAAATGCTATTTTTAGCTGTTTAGTTGCAATTTTTAGTTGCAGTTTGCTCTTTAGTTGCTATTTTAAGTTGTAGTTAGCTGTTCAGTTGCTATTTTCTTTTGCAGATTGCTTTAGGTATGTTTTGTTCTCTTTTGAAGATAGCAGAGTTTACACATCCAAGATAGAAGAGGAGAACAAAGGCTGAGTACATGTTAGAGATTAGTGATTGAAAGTAACAAGAAGATGATTCTGGCGATGATGATCAAGAACACGAACTTGTGACACTGGACAGTGACTCCCAAGTTTCTAAAGCTGATCTTGAAGATCCACTTTTCTAAGTTCTAGTGATGACAATCTCTAAAGAACTTCTCAAGATGATCTTGATGAAAGAGATCTAGAAGAAAATCCTGATGGGAAGAGTATAGGAGAGTATAATGGTCTGCAGTAAGTGTTAGACTTAGCCTAACACTATGGAGAAAAAAAATTTCCTGGATTGAGGACTTTTATCCTGAATCCAGTATAGAATGTGTGAGGCAAGTTAAATTATACAGATGCAGTGCATGTATGGCATTGGAACAATTCGAGTACTGTGTAGTGACCTCATGTGTTGGTTATGTGGGTGGTTATGTAAAGACAATTTTCTATTCTACTCCTTGTGTCTGTTTTTAGCACCTTTCACATATGTGTGCTGTAGATTTGTGTGCTGTAGATTTAAAAAATTTATTTTTATCTCAACAAATTCCTAGTCATTTGATTGCTAAGTAAAGACAATTACATTGGTAGCAGATAAACGTTATGGCTGAATGTCATGTTAGTTTATCATCATTTGCAACCTGAGATGTAAACAAGCAGCTTACATGGTTTGAGATCTGTAGTAGCACAAAAGAATGGAATGACAAGAGGAAAGCTGTCAAACTTCCTATGAAATTGTCAGGAAAGTTTCTGACATTATGGCTCGAGGTCTGCAAAGAAGAGCATAAAGACTACTATGAAGTCACCAAATAGTGAACATGAAAGCACTGACATTCGTCTCTCTCAATGAATTATGCCAATGGGGAAAATAGCCTGGAGAAGCATGTCTCTCTTCATTCATAACTTGAAAAAGTTATTAGAGCATGCAATGCCAAATCATGATGCTGGTACAAAGGAACAGTTGGTATTGCTTTGTCTGGTTTACTACTGACAGTATGCAGACAATTGCAATCAACATGCGAGGCTAAGACCCTTGGATCAGCAATGGAATGTGCCCAATTGCTGATGGTCATCAGTGACCAAGAACAGGCTGCCATCGTACAAATGCAGACCAGTGAGGTATAAAAGTAAAAGCAACAAATTACAACACTAGCAGAACAGCTGCAGCGAACAAGAGTAATTCACTGTTTCAAGTGTGGCCAACTGGAACAGTAGAGTAAGAGATGGTCGTCGATGTTTTGTGTGTGGTTGCCAAGGACTTGTCGCAAGTGAGTATCAACAGAGAAACGACAGTGCACTACCAGTCCAGTACAACTGTCATTCCATTCAACATTAAATACATGAAGAGTAACAATAGGTGCTATGGGAGTGAAAACAGCTGTAATAATGGGGGAAGTAGGAGGTAAACCCATCGAGATGCTACTTGATGGGTCATTAATATCACTGTTGCAGAGAGAAGTGTAGGCACAACTCAAGCAGAGTGTAAAGATACAAACTGCAAGTTACAAGTATAGCTGTTCACAGTATCTGGTGAATCAATGCAGATTTCAAATCACATCCAGAACCCAGTAGATCTTGCTGAGTTGCAAATGTACCATGATTTTGTCGTACTGAATAGCCTGATGGTCCCTGTGCTATTCAGGACTAATTTCCTGTAGTGACATAACCTAGTACCCGACTATGCTAGAACAGCAGTACAGGTTTGAGCAGTACAGAACAAAACAGATATTCAGCTGGAATATGACACTGCCCAAACATAAATGTTACAGCCAATATTTGGAGCCACACACAACATTAGAGCAAAGCATTATAGAAGAACAATGTACCATACAACGATTCATAAACTTCGCTTTCCCAGAGTGCCCACTTCCAAGCCTTGAAACTGTTATTTAGGACCACAAAGGTGTGTTTTAAATTATCCCAAGTGAGACTCATGCTGCCTTCCACTATATTCCTACCCGTAAGGATCCCAGTATGGGTACAACCAACATCTGACGAAGTTTAAGGTAGGCTTTCTGGCTCCACTCCCCGTTTAACCGAAAGAAGCTCTATTTTGCTCCAATTGGGACATTTTTGAGCATTTTGAGCAAAAACTGTCTGAAATCGCTCATTGTTGTCAAAATGACCATCGACCTCCAAAGTGAGTATTGGCAGATTCCAGTAGCCCAGAGGACTACAAAAAATGCATTCTGCCAAGGCCCAGGAATAGGACTCTTTCAGTTCAGGTGAATTCATTTGGACTGACTAGCACCCCAAGTACATTCCAAAAACTCGTGGAAAAGATTTCTGTCCTTCCATTTTTCACAACATATCAGGATGACATCCATTCTGCTAATGCAGTTGAGCACAAAGGTCACTTGGAATTGGGTATGAGAGGCTTCTAACACTTGGGGTGGAAAGTATCAGATTGGTATGTCCCAGGTATTGTGCTTGCTTGGGTCATATATTTACAGAGTGGAATGAGGCCTAACAAATGCAAGTGCAGACTGTACAAGATTGTCTGGCACTAACTGTTGTCATGATGGCGCTCTTGGGCCTTGGTTCCGATTACCACCCAGAACAGAGTACCATTTTCCTGGACACAGTATCAACAGGCCTTATTGTCCTAGAAGGATAAACTAGTGTGAGCCCCAGTCCTAGTTTACCCAAAATAAACAGCCAAGCAGAATTATTCACACTGCAAACAGATGCCAGTAACATTGTCTTAGGTGCAATACTGGAACAAGATGCTGATGTTATTGCTTATGCTAGCCATTCTTTAACAAAGACTAAAAAAACTAGAGTATTTTCCAGAAATAATATCTAGGTGTTATCTACGGGGTGAAATAAATTCACTCTCATGACTTCAAACTTTTGACTGTCAGAAACCCTGCAATGGTTATCTGCCAGAAAATGAAGGGGCACACTCCAAGGCTAAGGGTATGAATTCAAGATCGTATATCGCCTGGACAGAACATGAATGCTGATGCTCTATGATGTGAAATGGCAACCTCACCCTGTGCACTCACTCTTATTATGCCTGATATCTCTCTGGACAAGTTCCATACCACTCAGTAAAATGATTACTCCAAGAAATTCACAAGACATTGACAACCACTTGTTCCAACATAGAATCGTTCACCACTTCATCGTTATCGACAGCTTTGGTCACAACTCAACATTGTTTGTAGACAATACACTCCTGCTCCAGTATTTCCCACCAGGCTTTACATCAGGCCTTAATCCAATTAGAATAACTCTGTCAAGAAGCACACTGGGTTAATATGGCTGTAGACATAATTCGTCATTGTTGTGAATGTTTTCCTTGTCAGAAAGCAAGAGTTCCTTCTCCAATTTGGGCCCCGTTAACAAAAGTCCCAATTTGTCGGCCATGGTAGCTGGTTGCAGTTGATGTATTATGGGATTATCTGTCTTCTGCCTACAATCGTTACTTATTGGTTGTACAGGACTATTTTACAAAATTGGCTGAGGCCATTGAAATGCCAGATCAGAGATCAAAGCAAATAACTCACGAGCATGTTAAGTTGTTTACCATGTTTAGTCTCCCTGATGTTTTAAACTAAGAACACGGCAGAAACTTGGAAAGTCCTATTTTCAGCCTAACCCTCACTGCATTTCGTGTCAAGAAGGCTCGTACAACATCAAGAGTGAGGGCAAGGTTGACTGGTTCCACCATTCCTGTTGCAGCTGCTTTGTAGTTGTGTTGACAAAAAGGAAGAGTTTGACACTACTTACAATTCAAGCTATAAGCCCATAGAACTACTATGCACTCATCTACAGGAGAGTTTCCTTTTCTCCTTATGTATGTTCTCCAACCAAAGATAACCTTTGCATCTTGTTCTGCCTTTTACGTTGTTTCTTATCAACCTCACATCACGATTGTTATGCTCCTGCTAAGCTCTTATTTAGCTAACCCAAGCATTAACAATACGAATTCTACTGTTTAAAGATTTATTACAGTTTCTTAACCCAACTTTCACAAAACTCTATCATAGTTGAACAGTAAAAACCGGTTACTCTTTATTAAGCTGCCAGCCCCAGCAGTAACTAGATAAATAGGGACAACTCCCATTTGCGTATCTACGATTAAATGTTCATAGACCATAAATGATAGTATTCAATACTGACTGACATAACAGGTAAGGGGTCCTTATACTACATTAGTCTATTATTCTCCATCTCCCCCAAGTCTTTGCTACATCTTGTCTGGATACTGAATGACATAACAGGTAAGGGGTCCTTATACTACATTAGTCTATTATTCTCTATCTCCTCCAAGTCTTTGCTACATCTTGTCTGGAGATTTGGCAATGACTGAAATCAAGTAGCAATCATGTCTCGTTCGTCAAGGAGCAATCGAATGTTGTGCATCAGTGGTTGGGAGCATATATCGTATAGGACATGTCGTAGTCTCCAGTAGTCTGCCATGCAGGTGGTATGCTTTCACATGTAGAGCGTCTAAGTGGGGGCGGCGAATGGTTTAGTGGTGCAAGGGAAGGCGGAGGTGGCTGGGGTAGTGGTTTTGGCGGTGGGTGGGTCTGTGATGGTGGGGTGTTCTCATCAAAGATAAGTTGGGGGAGCCTAGCATTGAGTGTGGGTCTTCCCATAGTGGGGGGCAGCAGACCAGGTGATAGGATGGTGACAGGCATTGGTGACATGGTGGGGGTGTCACAGGAGGTGTTGGCATCTTTTGTTGTCCATGTGTAGGCTGGGGGGGAGACTTAATGACGTGGCTGAGTCTGAGGGCACTGTTGCTAAGGTCATCGCTGATGGTTATTCTTGGTCTCTGTGCGTGGACTGGAACATATTTCCGCAGGAATTTCCTGTTGCGCAAGGTCACTCTGCCGGAGCCATCGACCTTCACGACATATTGGTCAAATTGGGGGACCTCTATGACTGAGCCAGTCTTGTCCCATTTTGTGGGGTTGTGGCCAGTTTGGTTCTGGATCCTCACTTGGTCTCCAATGACAAGGGGTGGCAGTCGCTTTGTATGCTCCGACCATCTTTCGTTAGCTAGCATGTGTCTGTTCCTCAAGGCCTCTTCTCTTGCAATTAATGTAGCATGCCAAGTGTCATGCGGGTGATATTTTCCTGGGAGTATGGGGATGAAGTCTTTGATTGGGCGGCCGAACACATACATGGCTGGGGACAGTTTAGTGTCCTTGTCTGGGGTGTTGTGGTATTGTAGTAGGGCACGCTGAAAGTTGTCTGTATCGAGCTCACCATTTGGTCCAGTGTTGTTGGTGATGAGTCTTTTCACTGTCTTCACCGCAACTTCAGCACGACAGTTGCTATGAGCAAAGGCGACAGAGGAAAGGCGGTGGTGGACACCCCAATTCTTCAGGAATTCGCGGGTCTGTGCAGCGGTGAATTCAGGACCACCATCAGACGATATTTCATCTGCTATCCCATATGTCACAAATGACCTTCGTAGGCAGTCGATTAGCCCGGTTGCACCGCCTGAGGTCCTTTCAACAATCGGCCAGTTGGAACATCTGTCAACAATTACTAGGTAGTTGACACCTTTGTAGCTGAAGAAGTCTGAGCAGATGCATTGGAAAGGGTACACTGGAGAAACAGTTGGGGTAGGAGGGGCACTAGGTTGTGAGGGAGCCATACGGTTGCAGTGATTACAGCTGTGTCTGAGGGTTTTGATGGCGGGGGTGATGCCAGGCCAAAACAGGGATGCTTCAGCCCTCGCAGTCATTGAGGATATGCCTTGGTGGGCAGCATGGAGTGCGGATAAGCAGTCTTGTCTGAGGGATGGGGGAATCAGGACACGGTCTTTGTAGATCACAACGCCATCTGCGGTGTAGAGATGCTCACGGAATTGATGATACTCGCGAAGTGGCTCTGGTAGCTCATGGCAAAACTCTGGCATGCCCACCTCGATGATCTTGACCAATTGTGACATGTTCTCATCGCTGGTGGTTGCAACACAGACTCGGTCCCAGGTGATGGATTGAAGTGAGCTTAGAGATGATATGGCAGTAGCATGGGCGATGTCCTCGATTGTATCTTGTGGCTCCTCAGCACATCGTATACCGGCAATAAAGTTGTGGGGGATATACAGGTGGGATAGTTGCTGAATGTCTCCGGTAGCTGCAATGTCATCCTCTAGGTACATCTTGGGAGGCTGGTGGTTGCCGGTAGGGTGGCGGGATATGGTGTCGGAAGCTTTATTTTTCGCTCCTGGTATGTGGACCATGCGGAATCTGTAGCGGAGGGTCTTCTCCTTGAGGTTTCTGAGCCGAGAGTTGCTGATGTCATTAAGTGACCTATCTCCAAATAGCTTGAGGAGCGGCTTGTGGTCAACTGCGATGATAAGATCCTCACACCCCAGGACAAAGTGTCTAGATTTATCTAGAGCTTCGGCAACTGCCAGGGCTTCACCCTCAACTGGGGCATAGCGTGACTCAGCAGGGTGTGTAAAGCGACTCCCAACCAGAGTGATTTTCCAACCTGTGTGGCAGCAGAATAGGTCAGTACCAGGGCATCCACAGTGTTTCTGGAATAGCCAGAACCCAATGCCTGTCTTGGACCAATCAGTGGCTAGGCATGTTGGCCTTGATTTGTCAAAAATACGGACACCCTCTGTATCTACTATGACCAGTTTGGACTCTTCAAATAGGTCATTGAGGTTATCGTCCCAGTGGAAACGGGTGCTGGTTTTCAGTAGTTGGCGTAAGGGGAGCATCTTCTCTGCCATGCTGAATGCATATGACACTTGGTTAATGAGGCCGAACCATGAACGGATATCGGTTATGTTTTTTGGCTTAGGGAATTCCATAATTGCTTGGAGGTATTTCTTGCAGGGTCGAACGCTGTCCATGGTGATCGCAAAGCCAGCAAACTCTACTATTTCAAGGCCAAACCACAACTTTTCTGGGTTTAGGGTTATACCATTCCTGCCACAAATGTCAAACAACTGAACTGCCTGATGAAAGCATCCTTCCAGGTCATCTGCCCAAAGTAGTGTGTCATCGATGCATTTGGTCTTGTTGGGTATGTTTGACACAATCTCATCGTAGCGTCTTGAGTAACCGTCTCCTGAGGCAATATACCCTTGGGGTGCAGTGCGGTACCGATATCTGCCCCAGGGGGTGATGAATGTGGTCAGGTGGCGATCTTGCTCACGGATGGGGACACTGTGATACCCATTCCAGGCATCGAATACAGACTTTTTCTTGCCGTGGGGCACTGATCGTGCTTGGTGAAATAGTGACTGGGTGTGATGAGTCTCTCTGGTGGCGTGGGCATTCAATGGTTGAAAATCAATAGTCCATCGTGGTTTTCCATTTTTCTTGGCACATATGACCATGCAGTGGCACCAAGTCACTGGCTCACCAACAGGGACTGGCTCTATCACGCCCAATCTCACGTCTTGGTCGAGTCCTGCCTTGACATCATATTGCCAATGAATTGAGACTGGTACAGGGGAGTGGTAGGCAACAGGTTCAGCATCAGGGTTGATCATTAGCTTCATTGGGGGGCCTTCCATCAGTGGAAGTGGTTGGTGTTCGCATGTGTTGAGTGTGCTTGACTTGTAGTAGTCAAGGAGGTACTGTTGGAGTTTCTCGCGATTATCTTCTGTTGCAGGAAATGGTAGCTTTGTTGGGGGTGGAGGTGGTGATCTACGTCTTGGGCAGTTGCAATCTGTTGTGAGGCCAGTGTCACTGTGGGTGTATATGCCATGCTCAGCTCTCATGACAGCGCCAACTGTATTGGTATGGCTGTTTACAGTCTCTCCTATAGTGGGGAATTTCTCGGTGATCATGCCGAGAGCGATGCATGCTTCCCTACTGAGGAAAAGTTTATCCGAGTTGTTGGTCACATATGTGATTTGGCGAGTCTCTACCAGGTTGCCCGAGTTGTCTATCCCGGAAAAGTGCAAGATGGCAGCACCTAAGATGGTGATGCCTTTGTTGTTGGCAGCATGCATCTTCATTGTGACAGGGATGAGATCATTTCTTTTTAGGCCAAGTCTGTTGATGATTTTGATGCTGGTTAAGCAACTCTGGCAGTGTGTGTCGGCCATCGCATGGAGGAGGGTGGATCTAGGTGTGGGGGTAAAGGTGAAGCCAAAATGCTCATAGTCCTCACGTAATGCCTTCACGGTGAGCTTGATGAATGGCTGTGGTCTGGAGGGCTGCTTAACCCGTGTGTCGGAGAGCTGGTTGTAGAGGTGATGGTCGAGGGCTATGGACCTCCTACCGCAGATTGGGCCCGGGGTGGCGAGTATGCAGAGAGAGTCAAAGACTGTGCTCTCATGCTCGTCATGTGCCGCTGGTGTCTCAACCTTTGCAGCATCCTTGCTCCTACACATACTGTCGGAATGGTTGTTGCGACCACAATGCCTGCAGGTCATACCGTAGGCTGGGCACTCCTTTCTGTGTATCCTGGTGGGTGCACTCTTCCCATGTCCCTTCTTGCCACAGTATGAGCATACCTCACGCTGGTCCTTAACTCCCGGGTACTTCTGGTGAGAGGGTAGGTTCTGGTAGCGGACCTTCAGCTCATCGTTTCTATGGTGCCTGTAGGAACTGCTGGCGAGTGCATGAGCACCCTGATAGGCCAGGAGGCGTAAAGCAGAGTGCTTTCCGGCTTCCTTGGCCTCAATGAACTAGAAGACTTGTTCTAGGGTCATGTCTTGGTTCTTATCGCCCAGTAGGTCAAGCTGAATCTCAGGGTCGGTTAGGCCATGGCACAGCACATCACATAGGATGGCTTCAGTGTAATTCAAGTCTTCCTCACAGTTTGTGCATTTGGTTACAAACTTACACACTCCAGCCTGACCATGGAGGCGAGCGCCAAAGGCACGTATTGGCTCGTCGTGGTCTTGTCGCATGTTGTGTAAGGTCACCCTGGCCACCATCGTGTTCTCCTCCCTGACAGCGAGGTTCTTTATGGCTGCAAGGACCTCCTCCTCTGTCTTACCAGTAAGTGTGCCACCAGCAGTTTGGGTGAGATCCTTTCGTAGCTGATCATCACAGCATTCTAGTAGCTGGATTATCCTGTCCATCCCGGAGACCATGGTAGCTCCGACATAGTCTCCCCATCGAGATTTGAAGTACGACCAATCTTCGCTTGTGCCCGCAGAAGAGATGGTTGGTCGCTTCACTTTCTCCACCTTCGCAGCAGCCGCATTCGTCGTGGCAGGGCTGTGGATCGTGGCATGTGCGGTGATGAGGGCTACAGCCAGGATAGCCTCGACATCCTCAGTCATATAGGGGCATGCAGCGATAGGGCAGCGAATAATCGGCATCTTGAGGCAGTGGCAGGCACTAATTGGAGGTCAATGGAGTCAACGACGCAAAGTAGGCAAATAGCTAAGCTAAGCTCCTCTCAACTGCGAGCTGGCTGATGTGTCGATTTTCGTTAGATACGCAAATGGGAGTGGTCCCTATTTATCTATGATAGTATTCAATACTATCATAGATAAATAGGGACAACTCCCATTTGCGTATCTACGATTAAATGTTCATAGACCATAAATGATAGTATTGAATACTGAATGACATAACAGGTAAGGGGTCCTTATACTACATTAGTCTATTATTCTCTAGTAACATGACCGTATAAGGTAATATACACCACCACACAACAACCACGTGTCAACGCTACCCCACAACTAATTAATATATACAATGTCTTAACTAGTTCAGCATCTTGCAGTTCTATGTCAGGCTGTGCTGAAGCAAAGGCTTTCCTGACATCTCCTCCCTCCTCCTGAGGTTCTTGTGCTTGTCTCGAAAGACCATCGGCATTTTTGGATCCTTCTCTGTACTTCACCTCATAGTCGTAATTCTGTAATGCTAATGCGCAACGAATGAGTCTGCTTTTATTGTTGTTCATAGTTGCGAGCATCGTCAAAGCGCTGTGGTCGGTTTCAATTTGAAATTTTCTACCATATAAGTGTACAGCAAAATGTTGTATGGCCTTGATGATTGCCAGTGCCTCTTTTTCAGTAGCAGTGTACCGAGTCTGTGCTGGTAGCATTTTCTGGGAATAGAATGCCACTGGCTTTTCCCCCTCTTCAAAAGTCTGGGACAATACTGCACCAATTGCTGTCCCAGATGCATACATTTGTAGGATGAATACTCTTTGGAAATCTGATGTCTTGAGTATTGGCTTCCTCGTGTCAATTTCAGGTCGATAAAAGCTTCTTCCAATTGTGTTGTCCACTTGATTTTGTCTGGTTGAGATTTTTTAAATAAGTCTGAGAACACAGTGCACGGTCTGTGTAGTTAGGAATGAATTTCCTATAATATCCTGTGAGTCCTAGATACGATTTGATATCCTTTTTCGTCCTTGGTCGCCTGAATTGTTCCACAGCCTGTATCCTCACATTAGTCGGTTTTACTACACCTCCTCCAACCTCGTGGCCCAAGTAAGTGCATGTTCCTGCACCTAGACAGCACTTGTCTGCTTTCAGAGTCAAGCCGGCCTGTTTGATCCTACCCTGATCTCCTTCACATGCTCCTTGTGATCTTGCCAGGTAGTGGAATACACCACCACATCATCGAGGTATGCTGCTGCGTAATCTTGTGTGCCACTCAATAGTCCATCCACCAAGCGTTGAAAAGTTGCTGGTGCTCCTTTCAATCCAAAAGGCATCCACTTATATATACTGAAACTTGCCCAATACACACATGAACGATGTTTTCTTCCTGTCTTCTACTGCCAATGGGACTTGGTAGAATCCTTTTGTCATGTCAAAAAGATAAATGAACTTGGGTCCTCCTATCTGGTCAATTAATTCGTCAGCTCTTGGCATGCAGTAGGGGTCAGCGAAAGTGAGGGTGTTCAGGCGTCTGTAATCACCGCACAACCTAACTTGTCCTGATGGCTTCCTCACTGTAACCATCGGGAATGACCATGGGCTGTTGGAAGGTTCGATTATGTCCATCTGTTGCATGTTCTCGAGTTCTTCTCTTACGGCTTATTGGAGTGCTATCGGAATCCTGTATGGTGGTATCCTCACTGGAGTTGCCTCACCCGTGAGGATATGATGTTCCACCAGTGTTGTACGTCCTGGTCTATGGCTGAAAATGCCATCGAAATGTTTCAAGAGCTTTCCCATTTCGGTTTGTTGCTCCTTGTTCAGGTTGTCATCCAACCGTGGTTTATCTTTTCCGTCAGAATCCCAGACAACTAGTAGTCCTTCATCCTGCTGGTTCGATTCTTCCACGACAGAAATACTGCACACTCGTGCCTCTGGAGTGTTCCATCCCTTCAGAAGACTAACATGGGTGGTTCATCCAGACTTGCCCTGTCCTGGCATGTCTATCCGGTAGGTAACAGGTGCTACCTTCTCGAGAACTAGATAAGGTCCCTGGTACACTGCTGACAACGAATCTTTTTTGCCTGCTACCAACACTAAAACTGGGTCTCCTACTTTGAACTGTCGGTCCCTCATTCCAATGTCATAGTGTTTTTTCGATACCTTCTTGGCCTTGGTATCTCGCTTCCCGGCTAACCTTGCCATATCTTCCATGGTGTTGTAGAGATTGTGTAGGTATTCGGCAACTGAGATTGGTAGTGCTTCCTTTCCTTGCCATTGCTCTATTACCATGCTCAGAGGCCCTCTCACATGCCTGCCAAACATCAGAGTAAACGGAGAGAATCCCGTTGCCTCGTGGACAGCATCTCGACTGGCAAACAAAAGAAGTGGAAGAAGGGTATCCCATTCCTTCCGGCCGTCACCTGACTTCCTCAGCATTGCCTTCAGAGTCGTGCCACCTCTCATGCATACCATTTGATTGAGGGTGGTATGGTGATGGCTTGATATGGTTGATCTTGTATCTGTTGAAAAGATCTTCCATCAATTTGGATGTAAAGTTCGAACCTCGATCTGATAGTACTTCTTTGGGAAATCCAAACCTTCCGAAGAATTCCATCAGTGTTGTAACTACCGAAGCAGCATCCACTCGACGCATAGGGATAGCCTCTGGATATCTAGATGCACAATCCATCATTGTTAAAATGAATCGATTCCATCAATCGCAACTTTCTCAAATGGTTCTGTCATGACTGGCACGCTGACCAAAGGAGCTCTCGTTCCCTGCACTCCTTTCACTCTCTGACACTTCTCACACTGATCTACTGCCTTCCCCACATCTCGGTTCAGACCTGGCCAGTAGAAAGAGTGAAGTAACCTTTCAGTCGTCTTCTTCCGTCCTAAGTGTCCTGCTAATGGTGAGCCATGAGCGAATCTCACTAGCTTGTCTCGCCTCTTGGTTGGAACTACTACCTGCCTTAGTTCCTCTTCATCTTCTCCCTTGCTGATGTGATAAAATACCTCATCGCTGATCTCATACTGTGGGTCATCTGGTTCTTTGTCTTTCTCCCATAATGGAGCTAAAGTCTTGTCTGCCAGTTGATCTTCTATCAACTCCTGTCGACCTGTTGGTTCTTCTTCTTGAATCTTTTCTGAGCCAAAGTCAAAAGCTGCTTTTCTTTCCTGACGACGACTCATCCTGGTCTGTTTGTTCTTCTCTCTCCTAGGTTCTTCAAAGTAGTCATCCTCGAAGTCTAGTGCCTCTTGTAATAACCAATCATCAGCCACTTTGTCATTTTTCCCTTCTTCTTTCTCTTGCTTTGACTGACTCCTGGTTGTCACAGTATGCACATTAGTTTCCTTCTCTGTTTTGTTCTTGATGACCTCCTCCATCAAGTCTAAGAACCCTTCGTAGTTTGTTCCTAACAACATATCCTTGCTCAGATTCTCGAGAATGGCTGCTTCTACCCAAAATCATTTGGTTCCTATCTTCACATTGAGCTTGGCTACGGGTGCCTTGAGTTCCCTTGAGTTGATGCCTGAGATGTTAATCTCTTTTCTGGTGTAAGCTGATGTCGGGACCAGATCCTGGTGAAACACTGAGATATCTGCTGATGCATCCAGCTCGATTTTGCAGTTGTTGTCTCCAATCAGTCCTTCTATGACATTGAACTTTGATGGTTCTTCTTTACTGTGATTGGCCTCAACTGCACATACATTTTTAGGACATTCTTTTCCTCGATATCCCCACTCTCTACACATGAAACACATAGAACCTTTCTCAGGATCAAAGTATTTCCCATCTACTTTTGCCTTGTTCTTGGCTGGCCTCTCTTCATGTTTTGCAAAGGGTGTCTCTTTCCTGTGTCAATTGTCAGATTTGCATTACTCCCAGTATCTTGAGTTGCTTAATTCCCTTACTTAAGCCTGCACAATCTGACGCCGCCCAAGCCCAACGCTGAATCCTCCTTCAACATCTACCTGGACCACAACTACCTTCACACTCAACCCTCCTTACTTCAGGGCCGTGCGGTAGAATGTAAATCACTTGTTACAAATACTCATATAGGTACACAATCAAATACCGAACAGGATAGAATACACTTGCCCAATAACCTTCATATGAAAAACATGCCAAGGACCATACCTTCTTACAAACATGCCCAGGACCATACCTTCCTATGACAAACATGCCCAGGACCATACCTTCCTATGACAAACATGCCCAGGACCATACCTTCCTATGACAAACATGCCCAGGACCATACCTTCCTATGACAAATATGGCTAGGACCATACCTGCCTATAACAAACATGCCTAGGACCATACCTTCCGGCAAACAGACCCAGGATCATACCTTCCGGCAAACATGCCCAGGACCATAACTTCCTATGACAAACATGCCCAGGACCATACCTTCCTATGACAAACAGACCCAGGACCATACCTTCCTATGACAAACATGCCAAGAACCATACCTTCTTATGACAATCTTCCATGACCACACCTTCATATGACAAACATGCCCAGGACCATACCTTCATATGACAAACATGCCCAGGACCATACCTTCCTATGACAAACAGACACAGGACCATACCTTTCTATGACAAACATGCCCAGACCTTACCTTCCTATGACAATCATGCCCAGGTCCATACCTTCCTATGACAAACATGCCCAGGACCATACCTTCATATGACAAACATGCCCAGGACCATACCTTCCTATGATAAACATGCCCAGAACCATACTTTGCTATGACAAACATGCCCAGGACCATATTTGCTATGACAAAATGCCCAAGACCTTCAGGAGCATACTGTGTGGCTTTCTACTCCAAATCCTGGCATACTTGATCCACGATAGGAGGGGAAATTGACAATCAATGGAATCAAATGTCCACTCAAATTGGAGACAACAGATGGGAATTGAGCTAAAACCGTGCATGTCAATTGCCTGAGGAGAAGAATTCAACCAGAACCACACGACATATCTGGAAGAACTGCACTACCAGTATTCCCCAAAAATTGAGTGGGACCTCAAATCGAACAGATTACTCTGGCTGCAGAATTTGATCTGCCAGTTCGAAGGTATCCATTGCTTGATCGATAACCACTAGACTATGCTAAATGACAAGCTGAAGCTGAGAAGGGCATATGTAGTGCATGTAAAGCATTTTATTGGAACAGAACTATTAATTGGCATACTCTGTACTTCCCTCATGTGTTGTTTAAATGGGTGGTTAGTTGTAGACATTTGTCTGTTCTCCTTCCTGTGGCCATTTTAGTACTTTCCATATATAGATTGGGTTGTGTGCTGTAGATTAATTGTTTATGTAACCTGAACAAGACTCTTGTAAGTCAGCTGATTATGAAGTAAAGGCAATTCAACACATGTATACATAAATTTTGGTTTATTTGCAAATGTATATATGACCAATGAACTATTACACATTTTCAGAAAAAGTCCTAAGATGAAGCTTGTACATTTTTAATGCCAATTCTTCTCCATCCTTTTACTATAATCATTTCATGTTTATGTGCTTGGATGAAATTGTTCGGGTAACTTGTTCGAGTAATGTCCTATCCAGGAACCTTCTAGAATTAAGAATTGGCTTGCAGTTCTGTTGACTTACTTTTTCGATTGATTAATGGTGATTTTTTGTACAATTTCTGATATCAGGATAATAATTAAGGAATTAAAGAGAACAAAACTTATTTAGATATATCCCAAGGGAATCGCTATGGTGAATAATGACTGAATATAACTGGAAACTGTTATATCTTGGTTATATAGACAGAAAATTTAAACTGCGCATTTAATGTGGAAAACATCATTGGCTCATAAATTGTTATAGAATTGAAAAAACCGGCTCCACCCTAGCTGATGAAAGGTAACAAACTAAAATGTTTTCACCAATGCATATCCAGCATGGTAATTTCTCACTATTCCTTGTAATAATCAGCCCACTCTATCCGATAAATCTTATGGTAAAAAATTAATGTAGATTTCTAATTTGGTATTCAAAAAACTTGAATACTTTTAATGGGAAATCTCAGGCTTAATTTCATCAATCTCTGTTGGAACAAAAAGTCCAACCGATGTGTTTCGGAATTACTACTTTCTTGGAAACAGCTGTAGTGTTAGTTAAGTAACATGCTTGAATTGCAACCTTCACAGAACTATGAATTTTATAGCCCTCCAAGTTAAGGGATTCTTCCCCTAACTTATTTGTCACTTGAATGAAGGGCTCACCAGCCTCAACAAATACAACCCACTCTAAAACGATTTTCTGTGAAGAATATATGAGGTGCAGTAAATTCTGTTTTGATTTTAGAGCCATATCACTATGAGAGTTCAAAAACACTTGATCCTCACACTCTAATTTACTCCCACCATCTTGTTGGAGAATAAGTAACCATTGATTTTTCACTCTGTTCTTGTTACTGCAACAAGATTTTTAATTGTGCTTGAACATCCTCTTCCAGTGCTTCATGAAGTGGGGATGCTGATTTTTTTCTCCAATATAGAAGAGTGTGTTGGAAAAAAAGGCGATATCCAATGCTAAAGGATACATGCCACTACACAGGATTGGTGCTAGATGTGTAGGCTGGGCACTACACAGGGTGGGTGCTACATATGTGGGCCTGCACTACACAAGATGGGTGCTACATGGTGTTGGCATGCACTATATTCCACCTCCCCTATGAGCTTAATTTGGTCAACAACATTAAAAAATGTACTAACTTCTGCCTGATAGACCACCCAGTACAGCAATTGCAAGAATTTTAGAAGTCCAGCTTTTCAACCAAAGATGACAGATATGTACTTGTTTTTTACACATTCAGTGGCTATTTTTTAGTATATTGTCCATATTGTTAATTTCAATCATCTGTAACTTTTAGGTACTCTCTGGCTGAACAGTATACATTGTAATTGAGCACAAATAATTGATGAGTGCAGTTATGATTTTTGGAATCTTTCTTCTTCAAGATGTAGTCGATCCCATCGTGATGATGTTGGAGTAGTTTGTAGACCAGGTCTGTCTGTCTGTGTGTCTCTCTACCTCTCTGTACATCTATGATTGTGTTTCCCTGTATTTATGAATATTGTCTGTGTTTCTGTCAGTTTGTTTGCATTTGTTGTTCCCATTATCATTACATTTTTCTAGATGTTATGATGTTATAGTATTGCTTTTATAGTGCATGTAATAGAGATGATACTACTGAAGAGAATGCAATGGGATTTATTGAGTTATTCGCAACATAAAGTCAATCACATGATCACTAGCTCCACAACCACTCCACAACCACATTTGCAACTTAGTCATAATTATTCATTAGTAATAAACATTTTAATAGTTCAAATCTAGTTGACAAACAGTTACACAAGGTGATAGTCCTAGTTGATCTAGTACCTGCTTATAGTTTTTTTTAGTTCTTTTGTGTTAGAGTTTGTTTATTAATGTTTTCATCACTGTTCCTTATGAATATTGCTGTTGTCTGTTTCTCAAATTTCTGTTGATATTATCAAATATTAATTAATTTGTACATTGTTTTTTTGCATACTAATGTCAAATATTCTCACAGTGCATATTATGCTGGCAATTTTTTAGATCCAAAAGACTTTCTTCCTGCTCCAGAAGAATTCAATGTTACCTTTCATCTAGGGACAACACCTGGAAGGTTAGCTATTATTTAAAATGACTACAATAGGTTGCCAGATTAATAATGTTGTTACAAAGAATACTATATATATTTTTGAAAATTAATTCTATTCTTTAACTCATCTTTTTGTTAGCTTCAAATATTTTTACGAGTATATAAAGTGATTATTTTCTATTCATATATATGTGTATGTAGCTTTACAATTTTCCAAGTTACCTGTCTTCAAAATCATTATTGCTGCAGTATATCAGAAGTGACTATCCATTTACCTTTGATAGAACAGTGTCATTTGATTCTACAATGTATACATTTTCAAGACTGCCTACAGGGATAACTGTAAACGTCACGATCAAGCCTCAAGGAAGCCTAATTTGCTATTCTTACCTTGATGGAGCAAGTTCTGAGCATTTATCATTCACTGTTATGGAAGGATGTGAGTTTGTATAAAAACACATATTTCCCCCATGCAGTCACATTTTGGATTAAACAGGCCTACATGACTGCAGTCCATTCATGTTCACTGGTCACCCACAGGTCAAGCATTGATTTTCCAGAATGTAATTTAACTATTAATGGCATAATTGAAGTTGGCATGTGAGCATCATTAAGGTATAATATGTGAGCAGTAAGAATGAGGAAATTCTTTTCAAATTGGCTGATAATATCTTTTAATTAAGTGACAGTGTATTTGACTGCTACATAAAACCTAGGCATTATTTTATTCAGAGTTTAATGATGCCAAAATGAACTCATAATGTGGAGTGTATGTAAATGATTGTTTGGTGATAGGGTTTGTAGAAGTTTTAATGGAAGAATAAGTATGAATTGAAGATTTGGATAGCAATGAGGTAGATAATACAGTGAATGGATGATGAAAATGTAATTGATACACAATGCTTTGCAAGACTTCAACAAAGTACAGAAATAGAGATGGGATTATGACATATAGAGATTTTGCACAAATGTATGACTATTGCACTTCAAAATACAGAACCTAACTTTATCTCCTATGTTTTCCTCTCACCATACCATAGAGTCCTTTCCAACTGCCACTATCAAACTCTATCTCTGCTCTATAAACAGCAATGGACTAGCTTTAGCCTTCATAAAAAATATGGCCAAGGTTCCCATGAGATCATATAGAGCTACATAACCTCCACATCCTTTGGCACACATGTAATCATGTGATCGTATGTGGTAAGGGTGTATAAGGAAGAATAAAATCACAAAAAAATATAATTTTTAAATGGACGTGTGTGTAGAATGTGCTGTTTTAGTTTCTGTATAGTTTCTCTAGACAGTGCTCCTGATGACCTGTGAAGTCAGAAGGTCAGATCCAGAGGCAGTCAATATACTACTAGGCTCACTACTGCCCCCATGTCTTGTGCTATATACCCAGTTTGTGAAAGTTAAATAAACTTTGATTGTCTGTGCTCCTGTTTCCCAACACCTGATAGTTAGTTGTTTCAGTTTTCCAGCGGCGATGGGACATCTTCACTGTGTTCTCATATATTTGGCTCTCCAGATTGTTCTGGTAGATTTCTCAGAACTTTCTCACATGCTTACAGAGATTTTGCACCCTCTAAGTTAATCATTAGTCTTGATGAAATCCTATAATGATACTGAGTTGTGCGATTGTTTTTCAATTTTTTACCTTGTTGTTTTAGCATCCCATTGAAAGGTGAATGAGTCATTAGCCTTGCCTCCCACATCAACTAATTAATTCAATCTGGTTACAATTTCTCACCTACACTAATCTTTCAGAACCTCCATTCCAGTCTCCTTTCTCCTAAGCTTGACCGCTTTCAGGCTCTCCATATCACCGGCTCAGTTGACCCTTTTGTACAATTTCAATGAACGAACCCGGATTTCTAACAGATAATGACAACCTCATTCAATATTCAGTCATTCCATCTCCAGTTTTAGATTATGATACTGCATTTTTGGAGTTCCACCAGCAGCAGTGGCTAAGGCCATTAACTTATATCGTCAACATTTTAAGGATATAATCAATAAGTCTGCAGTTGCTGATGGTCACTTAGTTCTTGCAGCCCTCACAGCTTTCATCAATATCATGTATGCTGTTTCGGAAAAAAACCTGCATGTTTTTCCCCCTTCATTTTGGGGGCTTCTCTTCCTAAATTTCAGTATAGTGGTGTGTGAAACCATAACTGGATACATGCTTAGAAGCCTGGAAGGTAAATGAGCAGTTTTTCATATAAACCAGTCTAAGAGGGCTCTCCTGGCACCTCTTCAATGGGATTTCAGGATATACCTTCGACTTTGAGCTTACAAATACTAAGATAAAATATCACATATGGTATTATTCCAAGTTGCATTTGCTTTTATATGTTGTTTTATCATTTAACTAATTACTCAAACGGAAATATATTTTTCTCTGCTCCAACTGGACCTCCTCAATTATTTCATATCACTGTGGTCAATTGTTCAGCCATCAGAGCAGAGTGGGAACTTCCAGATTATTTCAGAAGGAATGGACTAGTAAGAGGCTACAAGCTGATGGTATTGCACCCATGTGGCAATGAGAATGTGATTGACCTTCCTGGAACAGAACTACAGAGTATATATTAGGAGGTTTGGAGGCATCTACGAGGTATGTGGTGAGTGTCCTTGCCTACACTTTGGGAGATGGACCTAGAAGCATTTACCTCACTGCAACCACCAACCCAGAAGAAACATGTGAGTATAAAGAATAGATCAACTTACTGCATAAAGTGGGAAACTCTATGGATTTGTTTGTCATCTATCTGTCTGTCGCTTTGGTACTCAAGGACCCCAGTTCAATCCTGGGTGAACCCATTCAATTATTCCCTCTCCCTCCCCTACACCCCTACTCTTTCCCTGTTCACTTCGTATCAAGTCCTCAATTTAATCTATTGTATAATTAGTCACCTTTCCTCCCCTTCCACCCTCTTATTTCTCTCTCCCCCCCCCCCCCCCACCCACCCCATTTTTGTTTCGCCACTATATTATTATTATTAATTTCAAAAAGACAACAGAGTGCAGGCATCTCAGAGCTAGTCCTTAATATGACATCTATTTGATTTCTCTTCAGGATGTAAAGATACCATAAAAATGCATCTCATGTACAAGTCAAGTTGAGATGCAGCCACTGTTGAATTTTTTATCATTACATTGGTATCTACAGCCTGCACACATACCATTTGGTTGGGTTTTTTGCTTACAACATTAGCTTCAGAGTTTTTTACTACTTAATCTTGGCCATAAGGCTGAGAAGCAATTTTTGTATGATAGATTTTACATACACAGATGAGGGGTGTTGCAGGTCATGAGGAAAGAAAATGTCCGAGGTGGCATTTCTTCATGTATAAACAGGTTAATTGTGGCGATTTCACATGTACTATCCCAGAAGAAAGAGGTTGCATCTCTTCATGTGCAAATGGACATTATGATATCAATTTTGCATGCGATTTGAAGAGCATGGTGTAACTCAACAGCTACCTCTCCAATCTCCATCATCGGACTTATTTTCCTCAAGACTTGCTAGCAATGTGTCACTTTGGTTTTATGTTTTATGAAGTAGAATAAACAGCTCTCAAATAGTACAGAGTTGACTTGAATGCTTGAATATCTAGTCGAAATTTAAGAGCAAACTTAAATAGATTATCAACAAAGTACATTGAACAACTTGATTATCAGCAATTGCTAGTGCTACTGCTAATTCTCTTTTGGTCAAGTGAATAATCCTACAGTGCTCTCCTAATAGTTTACCTTATGCCATTTATCATCCACCATGAGCATTTAAAACAGAGCAAATATGATATAGCAGCTGTGTTGACAAATAGATATAGCATTGTCAGCATTTTTAGTTATGTGCACACACGACCTATAAATATATATAGTTTTTTCTTCCCAGGATTTTTTATTTTTGTAAGGGATATCGGCATGTCATCAGTGGAGTAGTGGCCTGTGTTTTTTTGGTCTTGTATCACAAGCTGAACCAGTTACCAATTTGTTATGCCACAAATTGGCACTAAGTTATTTTCTCTTATTGAGAATAAATGATTGACAGGAAATTGGAGCCGCTTGAACTCAAAGTGAAAGTAATTTGCTGGAGATGAAGCAGCTACTATTTGCTAAGTAAAAACAAACAAAAAACAAAAACTATTGAGATATGCCAGTAAAGGTGATCACATCATCTGCCTCATACTTGCTATAGATGCCCGCCATCTTATCATACTGCCATAATATGTTGCAATGTTGCATTGTCTTGTCATTGTCAGATATATATATATGTCAGATATATAAATGATGCGATATACACATAGAGAATTTTATTGTGAACTGGCCTTTATTTGATCATTGGTACTACTACATCAACACTCTGTTTTATCAATAAATATAGCAAAATTTGTTGCTAACTGCCACATAGAGAGGAACAGAACCAAATTTGCTGGGATCATAATGGTCTTTATTTCTTATTAAGTTCACTTCTGTGTTTCTGATTATCCTTACAATGTTGTGGTTCAATACTGCATGAAATATAAATTTATATCATGTGGCAGGACTCACTTTTGTGAAGTAACCTGCTTTAAGAATGTATAGATTAGCATAATATTTTCCCATATGTTTATCCTCTCAAGTGCAGAGGAAAGCCACAATATCCATAATCTTCTGGCTGTACATTGTTAAAATGCAGCAAACTTGCTTCTATTTTTGTCACTATATTTAGTTCGACTACCCACTCCACGGAGACCCATCAGACTTAATGTCACTTACTCTACAATCACAGTTTCTTGGTCTGTGTTTCCATGTACTGGTGGACATGATCTACAATACTTTGGACTGAGAATTGGCAGAAAAGTTGATTACTTCTTCTATTTTCCCTGGGTTTTCAAGTACATCAATGGCATCGATGCACGTCAGAGGAATTACACTATTATAGAACTAATTGCAAATACTGAATATCAGATATCTGTACGAGCAGAAGGACTAGATTATTATTATAGTCCATATTCAAGTGGTAGTCTATATTCAAGTGCAGTGAAAATCACAACTTTGCCGCCAGGTATGTAATACTTTAGTGTGGATGGATATTTCTTTATGGTCAAGTTTAGGAGGGTAAGGTTAGGAATGGGAGTTGGAAGTTGGCCTTTGCAACTCTATCATGAATAAGATTCTAACATGCTTTTCAGAATCTTAAACTTTCACTAATATTTTAGTCCAACATATTTCCTCTTCGTAGGTGTGACTGTAGGACAGGTAAATGAACTAAATTAACTAGAATAGTGCCATGGATTACGTAATGTGTACCAACCAGATCTCAGCATCTGTGGGTATCTACCAGATTTTTTGTATAACACAACCTCTGTATTGCAATTAAGTTATTAATACACACTACATTGCTGGTGCTAATATAAAGTGTGCCATTATTTTTATGGGATGTAAAGACAACACAGGTGAATGCACCTTATGTATTCTAGAGACAACACTCTTTCCTTCATGCACCAAAGAAGGAAAGTTAAGGATATGAGGAGAATGATATATATCTTATCTACCCTACTTGTAATAAGAATGAGAGCTAACGATCAATTCTTTGCATGACACTCATGCTCATATATATGTGTATATATAGTAAGCATTGGTGTGTGGCTGTTTAATATGTAATGGTACTATGTAGCAAAATTATATGACATGCTCCTTATGTTACATAATTATAGCTCCCACTCCTCCAAGCAATGTGGCTGCCGTACTCATCACACCAGACACCATCTTAGTGACATGGAACAGACCGTTTGTATCCAGTGGCACTATAATTGTCCACTACACTGTCTATGCTACTCCATTTATCAGCAAGAACAGTTTTATTCCCAGAACTAACAGGCAGGCAGAATCCACTCAGACTGTGGCTAAGGTAAGGATCAGTCAGTAAGATTAGGCTATTTTATCAGAATAATGTTATATTCAGTGGAAGATTGTACAAAGTCCTCATCACTGAATAATCCTATCTTATTATAGAACATTAAATTTTACCTTATGTGAAACAGAGTAAAATGAACAAGTTGTCTGTCAAAATGTATGTTTTTACAGATAAATGAATGCTAAATATTTTTGATGTTACATTTTACGATCAATTCGGGTTGATGAACGTCTTGAAGTTTTATTTTTAGGTGTCCCTCTCATCATTACTAAACCATTTTTGTTAGGTATCCTTTTGGTACCTTCATTGTCAAGTCACATAATATTTCACTAGAAATTGAAACAAGAATTCTAGAAAGCCAATGCTTCTTGTTAGGAACAATTATTCATTATTTTCTGATTGAGCATTTTGCATTCATCACATACATATTTAATTCAACTTTTGACTGCACATAATTATACCTGCTTTTCTATGTCATACAACGAACAATAACACTTTTTATTGTGTGCAACTATTGAATTCAGGATCCACATCTATTGTACATCTGCTCCTAAATTATGTCAACGGCATGCCTAGTACAAGAATTACTCTAGCATTTTGGCTAAACAGAGATTTTTAGCATGCAGGATGTCCAAATCATTTTATAGATTTAAGGAATAAACACAGTTGCTGTGTATGCTTGAGAGACCAACATTAAATCCATCTTAGTTCTCCTTCAGAAACTTTCTCATTCATACTGGCCAGCTCCTTTGACTTGTATTGTAGAATACAAGGCCTCGTTCCGTTACCCTGACAGTATCGTAGAAGTTTAAAAGCTTATCCAGCTCACAATAGTTATATTTTAAAATGCGCTTAGTTATAGAGCTTAATTTTGGTTCCCTTAATTAGGCTAACAGGAGAGAGCTCCAATCATGCCCTTACAAGGTAACAATAATGTTCATACATTGTTTGGTTAGTCATTAAGAGTCTATGATGCTGAGGTCATCCTTTGATCTCATCTATGAAAGGTTTATTTTGTCCTGTTCTGTAGTGTAGTAATTTGGGGGGGGGGGGGGCCTTCCTCTTCGAGGAGTTCACAATATTCCCTGCCACCCTATCCTACAGGGAAATGGAGTCTCTTTACTTCTTTCTTCTTCTTTCTCCCATGCTTGTCATGAGAAGCCATCAGCATTTCCATTGGATTTTCCTGCCCTATTGCAAATGTTGAACTGGAATGGCTGTTTTTCTTCCTCCAGCATCTTTCACTGAGCACAGTTACTTGAGGCATTGTTTATCTGTCACCACTTCGAATGGTACTCCAGTGCTGTACATCTGGAAGTGTCGAATGCAGTCCACAATAGCCCGGCATTCTGTAACTATTGCTGCAAAGTTGGTCTCTCGTCAGGAGTTTCCTAGAGAAGTAGGTCATTGGTAGGTCATTTCCGTCCTCATCTCTCTGGATGAGAATGGTGCAGATGCCAACATCTGAGACATTAGTGTGGAGAATAAACTGTTTGGCAAAGTCTGGTCCGTGGGACTGGGTTTCTTCAACTTTTCAAAGGCCTGGTGTTGCAGCATTTCCCACTTTGTCAGATTGGTTGTCCATGGTGAGGTCTGAGAGGGGAGTGGCAATGCTCGAAAAGTTGTCAACAAATAACCTGTGGTAGCCCACCAGTCCTAAGAATCTTCTTTCCTGTTTGGCTGTCTGAAGCTCTAGATTAGTCCTATTTTGGCAAAATCGGGCTTCACAAGGCCACAACCCACCTGGTGTCCAAGTTAGATGCACTCTTTCATCGCCAAATGGAAATATTGCTCATTTTCATTAGTCCTGCTTCCCTCATTCTTTCCAATGCTTCTTGGATGTGGTCAAGGCATTCGGTCCATGTATTACTGAAGATTACAAATCATCAAGGTATGCAGCTACTCGGTCAAAAACTATTCCAAGCATGGCACTCGTCATACGTTGGAAGGTGTTGGGTCCATCAATCCAAATGGCATAAAGGTAAATTTTTACCTCCCAAAGGCCATGATTAAGGATCATTTGTCTGGATTTTGGGTCTACTGACACTTGCCAATATCCTATAGTCAGGTTGAGATTGGTACTTAATTCTGCTGTGGCTAGCTCAACTATCATGTCCTCTGTGTGGCATTAGGAGGGAGTCAGGCTTTGTGACCTTATTCAGTTTCCAGTAATCGTGGCCAGAATGTTCCATCCTTCTTCAGGACCATCAGCAGGGAAGATGCCCAGGCAAACTTGCTTTGGGTGATGTTACCAACTTCCAACATCTGTTTAACTTTGTGTTTCGATACTGAGAGTAGAGAATGGGACAATCTGTATGGTCATGCTAGTTTGGCTTCACTGGTGTCTATTTTGATAGAGGTCGCAGTTATAGCTCCTGCCCATATTACTGTATATGTCCTTGTTCTCGGTCTTAGGAGTTGCATCAGGTCCTCGCTCTGGGTTGGGGGGAGTTGCTTACTCACAGTAATCTCTTCTGTTATTGGGTTCTACTCACAGCTGAGTAGGTTATCTATATCTTCTGTGGTATCAGAATGTAGGCACACTGCTAAAGGAGAATCCCAGTGTTTGAAATTGACATGGTGATATGTTCGAATCTTTCCATCAGTCTTGCTCTTCTGTTCTTGGTATGTAGTTTCCGGAAGCTTTCTGATGATGGTGAAGTGGCCCTGCCATTGGGCATGCAACTTCACTTTTATGGATGGCTTCAAGATGAGGACTTGATATATCTGACCTCATAGAAGTAACCTTTTTGTAATAACTTTTCATCGTTCCCTTGGCTCCTGGCTCATGTTCTGTGGCTACCTCTGTGGCCCGTTCCAGTCGCTTGTAAGTCTCCATCAGGAATGACACTATGTTCTTATTGGTGGTTTTCACTCCAAGCCAGTCTCTCTTTAGAGGTCCTTTTGAGCATCTGCTAAATGTCAGTTTGAAAGGTGAGAGGCCAGTAGTAGTTTGTGGAGTCTCACTGTAGGCAAAGAGAATATATGGGTGTGCGTCGTTATGCCTTTAGCCTTTGAACTTCTCCACATACTTCCTGAGTCCTGCCTTCCATTGAATCTATCCACCATTCCATCTGTTTCAGGGTGATAGGTGGCTATCTTGATGGAACAAATCTCCAACAGTCAGAACAATTTGGACATGAATTAACTACAGAAGTTGACCCATGATCGGTCAGTATTTCCTCTTGAATGAACTGTCCTGGAAACTTCTGGATCAAGCTTCAGCCACACCTCTACTGGTGGTGGACTTGAAAGGGAATGCTTCTGGCTGGTGGGTGCCATAGTCACAGATTATCTGTGCCCCTCTTCTGGAGTTGTGAAAGGTCCCACTATCTCCATGGCCAGTCTCTTGAAAGGAGTCCTGATAATCGGAGGAATCAATGGGCCTTTCTTCCATGTCTGGGAGCTGTCTTCTGGGAGCTGTCTTCTGGCACATCTGGCATATCTTGCAGAGGTACTTGATATCATCAGTCATGTTTGTGAATTGTGAATTGCTCTTCCTGCATTCGTCTTTGGTGATGGTGATTGAGCATTTCCAGCCAGCAATCTTCCTGTCATTGCCGTTCCTCCAGTTCCATCCATTTCTTTTTTGGCCTTTCTCTCCAGCTTCTCCTCTCTCTCATCATCTGATTTCTCTCTCCTTGCATTCATGCTCATGCTCGACCCTCTTCTCTTGCTCATTCTCTCTTTTCAAATGTCTCCTCTTGCTCTCGGGCACATTTTCTGTCCTCCCTGTCAGCATCTGCACTGGCCTTTATCATTTGGATAAATTGGTCATAGCAGATGGTGGAGGTTTCTGATGCAGCTTGAAAGCCTGGTATTTCTTCCATGTCATCTGGGGATTCTCTATCTTCTGGCTGTCTCTCTTTGCGGGTTTTCCTTAGTTTCATTGTTGGTTGCCATTGTTTTCTATCGTTTAACAACAGAGTTTGACCACCTGTCAACACTCGGACTCGTTTCTGGGTCAAAATTGCTCAGATCTTCCTCTCCATGTATTTCTACAAATTGACCATATCCCTATACAGTGGGACAATTCCTGTCACTCTTTGCCTCTCTGGTAGAGGGGTGGTGGGGATATTGGGTAAGTATCCTTTTTCTGATGTCCTGGGAAAATATAAAGTTATTGATACCACTGAGTACTACTTGAAGGAATTTCTGAGTGGCTTGCTGAGGATAGAGCACTTTTCTGTAGGTTCATTTCTCGAATAGGTCATTTTGTCCACTTCTACCAGGGTTGTAGAATGCATGGCCTAGTGCAGCTACCCTGACAGTATCAAAGAAGTTTAAAAGCTTATCGAGCAAACACAATAGTTGCAGCTTAAAATAGTACTCATTTATCGACTGACTGGAGCTCTGTTCACCTAATTAAGCTACCAGGCAAGAGCTTCAATCATGCCCTTACAAGTTAATCGAACAGTAGTTAGTGGTTTAAGAGTCTAATTCATGATACTGTGATCATCCATGACCCCATCGATATCTGTGCTCAGTTTATCTTTCCTGTTCTGTAGTGTAGTAATTGTTGGGGGCTTCTCCTTGGAGGAGTTCACAACAGCGAGACTAGCTCTTTCTGCACTCCATGCCAATCCATGTCCTAAATAAGTAATGCAAATTATTTTGGAAAAAAATAATGGTACTGCACCATTTTATAATATCATTTAGTAAGCACTGACATGTTATTACCAAATGGTATTTATCATGTTTATTGTATATATGTAGCCCTAAATAACTTAACATTATACTATGTCACAAAAACCAAACAAAGGGGGAAAAACAAATCATGTTATTTATAACACATTTTACTTCAATTACGATAGCTGAAAATTTATCGAAATCTCTGAATGTAGTATATATTTAAGATCTGTAAATACAGTTAACTCAGCTCTGCTTATATTATTCAGTGTGGTTTGTGATACTGATAAATCTGTACAAACCAAAATTTCCAGTCAATGACAGTTTACTCTTTGCCATTTACAACAGGATCATTTCCTCTTTTTTTCCTTTCAGGACTTTACATATCCTGCAAGCTCTGGTAATGTGACCCTACCCCAGGAAGGAGTGGAATATCACATCCAAGTCAGTGTCACTGTGTATGACAACATCAGTGCCACCAACAGAGAAAGTGTATTTTCTGCTCTTAATCCAAATGCTGTCATCTTTGTCCCTATACAAGGTAAAATTAGCTTTGACAAATTTGATAACTACTATGTATTCTGTGTGCAGAGATACTTATTTATTATCACAACAACATAAGGGATGATCATTTCAAACTTTTCATATTGTTAAACTGCAAATATAATAAATATTTTTGTTGGTAAAAAATCGGTATGGAGCAAGACAACAAAAGCAATGTCACTCCATTAAACTAAGAGCAAATGAATTGATCTATGAGTGCCCCCATTCTAAAGAGTGAAGGGATTCAGAGTGTTTTTCACTATAAAATGGTGAATACAGCCTTACTAATTATTTATATTCATCTAGCATTTTTAATTTTTTAAGCAAGGTCAACCCCCACCTCCCTAAAAAAAAGGTATAGCATCTGATTATTTTATAACTATTTGGCAATCTAATAGGCAAGTGAAGTTAAAAATTAATGTTTTCTACCAAAAGTTTAATGACGACGAGTTCGCATTTCACCATACTTTATTTTACTAATTAGTTAAAATGACAGTGACATAACCTCAGTTATGTGGTAATTTACCATTGTTGGTTCGTCTATGCTGCACTTGATTTAACATAATAATGATGGATTTTAATTCACGTGTTAACTCAAACATATAACCATGTTAGTATATTGCCAAACAACATAAGGCGACTATCAAATTCGATGCTTTGATCGCCCGGAATTCTAAGAAATTCCTTCAATGTTTTTCTCTCTGAAAATATAGTTCGACATTATGTGTTAATCGAAATTAATTTTACAAACAGTTGATTTATTTTAGATAGCAAATTTACACTTGCACATATCCACTTTATTACTTTGCTTCACTTTACTCATTGCATGCAGGTCTACCAATTCCAACTGCAGTATATATCTCCTCTTCTTCTAATGTTAGTGTCACTGTTTCCTGGGAACCACCAACCACCACTGCATACATAACTGGCTACTTGGTAAGATTAATATTATGAGAGTAATGATGCGTGCTTTATATTGATAGATTATTGAATGGTTGTTGTGGTAGATATCAGCAGGAGAAATTTAACCTTGTTACTGGTAAAAAAGCATAGGTATATATCACCTGATATAATTATGGACCACCTTGATAATTATTGTAAAAACGAGGTAAATTGTAGTCCATTGTCGAGTTGTTAGTTAGAGTGTGAAGTAGAACAAATAATGATAACAACAACAAAACAAAATATAAATTCCTCTATGTATGTATTGGATGTAGGTGGAGTACTAAGCAATGGTTGAAGGCAGAAGTCCTATGGAAAATCTCATTAGATTCATGCATGAAGGAAGCTCCATTACTACTGGCAATATAACAGATGTCATTGTGCAGCCTTTAGTTCCACAGACAAAATACCTACTAAAATTGGCTGCCCTTACAGCCAATGGGGAAGGAATGCAAGTTCGTGTCACTGGACTTACTAACAATGCTTCATCTGAATTTGGTGAGCTATTGTATTCTATACATTTATAACATACGAAGGAAAAGAAGGAAAAATAAATATGGTGGCTATGGATAAAGAAATATTTGAACCTGTCGTAGACAGAGATATTGATGATGCCAAAAAAATTTGGTATAGTTTGAATGGACCCAGGACAGGATGAAGATACATATCACTGGTAACAAACTCACCACAGTATGTATCTTTGTTTGGTTTCCTAGTATTGCTACAAAGTTGAATAGTCGAGTCAACTCTTACTGAATATGTGACGCCAAAGATAAGGCCCATACCAGCTCCAAATAGAAACAAAAGTTTTCCCACGCAGTCTTCATTCAATCCAATGCAATTGAAGATGGATCCTTTTCACTATTTGCCAGTTCAGTGCAATAGGGCATGGCCTTGATATGCCAACACCATTGAATACTACACATAGGTTCAGGTTGTTGAAATGAATAGACCACATGCTGTCTATTCGAGGATATATGGTATCAGTCAAATATGTGGTGTGAAATATTGTGGGATTGGAGATAATGGAAAGTGAGTGATAGCTATTGTGACAACTATTTTGTGTTTGCCTGCTGGCACTAAAGCACGCCCTCAAATTGTACATGCCCTCAAATAGTATGCAATGTTAGGCAGCTCATGAAATTAAAGGAAAGAATACATTCTATTTGAGAAGATAAGGTAATAATAACCACATACACTTCAGTACAATATATAAACACACCTTGTGAAATCACTCATCTAATAAAGGTGGCAATTATTGATAAAAGTGTTTAAGCTCCAGCCGTCTAACTTTGTTGTTTTGCAAATTGTCAGTTTCTCCAACTTTTTCTTTGGAATTTGGCTGTCACGGTGGCATGTTTACTGCAACATCTTCTGCTACTTGCCCGGGCCATATACAGCAAATGCTGTCATCATGAGGCACACGTTTCTCGATTGTAATGCCACAACATTTGAAGGATTTGGTTA
The DNA here is from genome assembly GCA_028752905.1 of Cladorhizidae sp. MBARI D1340-BT2. NCBI lineage: Eukaryota > Metazoa > Porifera > Demospongiae > Poecilosclerida > Cladorhizidae > Cladorhizidae sp. MBARI D1340-BT2. Next base: position 9,602,656 of record JAQNBH010000012.1, on the reverse strand, counting down.
TTACTTAGTGGCAACAGGCGTTCGAGATTTCTTTTTCCCCTCCAGTAGTTAGCATTTTCTCTGCAGCTTTCATACTACTTGCCTGTACAGAGTGTAATCTAGGGCATGATAGTGAATGTAGGGTCCAATTGCAATTGCATTCTAACCAAGGAAATACTGTTGACATTATTATAATAATTGCTACTACTACTTCTATTATTACTACTACTACAATTACTATTATCAACATCACCATTACTATACTGTAAGGGAAATTTCGAATATTCATATTGCTTATTTCAGAGTACACTTCACTTCATGAGTAAAAAAAGGAAGTAGGTCTAGCAGACACACCTGCTAAAAAGAAGCGGAATATTTCCATAACAATTTCACTATGCAAGAAATATTTACCACAGCTCTTCTAGCTGCTGTTTGGATGGCTAGCTGCTCTCACAAAGTTCAATTCTCTTTATGAATAGTTGAGTTGTTCATTATAGGCATTTGTAAGCAACTAGGAGAGGCTGTAACATTGTCATATCTACTAACCTTAGGCTTTTAATTGTTTTGTGTGTTTAACAAACACATCATTATTCTCAATGAGGCATTGCACTAGAGTTGAAAGTATATTACTAAGATTGTTATAATAAACGAAGTATCATATTGAACCATACACTGTGTATGATAAGAATACTATTACATTATAGATAAGGATAAAACAACTCTTTCCCTTGGTCATCCAGAACTCCATCTTCTGCATAGTCCTCATGGAACCACCTGCCACACAAACAATGCTCTTCCTTTCTAGAGATCTGCTTTATAGGATCTTGTTGCCTTTCATAATAATTATATGTTCTGACCCTGGTACTCCAAAAATTTCTGTAGGATATCCTTGTTTTTAAACTTTGACCATTTGCTGCTAAAATGCTGAATACACATTTAATTGACTGTGATGGCATCTTTCCCTTGCCATTCCCTTCAACCCACTCCATTTCTTCAGGTTCTTTTTTCGCCGCTTGTTCACTAAGTTTCTTCTCCTCTCTTTTTGGTTTATCCTTCTTTCCACTTTCCCTCTCTTTCTTCTTCTCTTCTACTTTTCCTTTTCTTGTTTTTAGTTTTGTCCTTTTATTCTAGCATTATTAAGAGTGATATGTAGCAAGTAATCTAGCACTGAGAGAGTGATTGATTTGCTGTGGTAGAAACAACAACATATTCAAGAAACTCTGATGGTAAAGCATTGGAACTACAAGTTGAAACCAGATTCATATTTAGGTGTTGAATTATGACAAGAATTACCAACTGAGAAACTAGATGGGATTCAGAAACTTTTATTTCCATTCCAATGTTTATGCAAAAGACCAGACAAAACAGGATTTTCAGGTATAATAAAGGCCAGTTCATAACCTGATGCTGACCTATTAATTGTATTGTATTTGCTAATGTATCCATCATCATATTGAGAAGCAGCAACAGTATGATGATACGATACGTTATTATACAATAATATAGAATCTGATCTACAAAATCAAGTATCAAATATATGACCAATCAAAATACTTAAATTCAGCATGTGATGAACTGCAGCATTACCATTTAGCTTCAAGTAAATATAGTGGCAATTGTGTATATGAACAAGCTTATTGGAGAAATGAAGACCACCTTCATCTTGTGGGAATATATTATATCTGGAAGTTTTCTAGCTGATATAGCCAGCTAGTGGTGTTGCAACTAGACCTCTTGGGTAACTATATAAGTTTGGTACTCACTTGTAGCACTGTAAATAGCTAGCCAGCTAGTTATCAGTGGTGTAGCTTGTTTAGTAGTGATAGATTGCTAGCTGGTGTTACTACATATTAGGAATGTTAGTGAATAAACTTATAACTTGGAAGTGCTTATAGCTACTACTTAACTAACTCTATTAAATCATAGAGCAAAGACAGAGCTATAAAATGGTATATAATTAAGTAGGTACACACTAATTTTTCTTAGGATATCCTTCTTTGAAATTCAAAAAGGCTCTTTTTTTGGAAATGTGGGAAATCGCTGTTGAAGTTGGACTATATACTTTCAAGGGGAGACAATGGTATTTTTTAATATATTTTTTTAAACTTGTGATTACAACTTTAGAGCTCCGTAGATTCTGCAACCTTCATGGTATAGACTTGATATATAGCTCAAAAGATAGGTCTCTCTGTGTGCTCTCTTTTGATACTAAAATATGTTTCAAAGGTATAACTATAGGCAAGTTACTAGACCCTGAAGTGGAGGGACCTCAAAAACCTGCATCCCAAAGTCCCCATCCAGAATAACTCCAGATTGCTAAGTGCAAAAAAAAATTTAATTGTTACGAGTGGCTAGAGGAAGCCCTAGAGCATGCAATGACCTTTTTCATTAGGCGTTAAACATTTATTACCTGGTCAAGCGCGCGGGTAGAAAAATGAGGGTGTTGCAATCAACGCCCTCAATTTTCCAATAAACGCCCTCAATTTTCTACCCGCGCGCTTGACCAGGTAATAAATTTTTAACGCCTAATGAAAAAGGTCATTGCATGCTCTAGGGCTTCCTCTAGCCACTCGTACCAATTTCATTTTTTTTGCACTTAGCAATCTGGAGTTATTCTGGATGGGGACTTTGGGATGCAGGTTTTTGAGGTCCCTCCACTTTAGGGTCTAGTAACTTGCCTATAGTTATGCCTATGAAACATATTTTAGTATCAAAAGAGAGCACACAGAGAGACCTCTCTTCTGAGCTATATATCAAGTCCACACCATGAAGTTTGCAGAATCTACGGAGCTCTAAAGGTGTAACCACAAGTAAAAATTAAATTAAAATAAAAAATGCCCTCCTTCAATTTTTCAGTTGAATGAAGTGTAGGCCTTGATAAAATCCACCATAACTTGAGACTTGTGCTTCCTAATGTTTCCAAATTTGAAAGACAATTTGTACAGGTGTTTAGAAATTATATAAGCACACAAAAAAAAAGGTCAAATATTGAGGGAAAATGGGCCATACTGGCCTTAAACACTATGGTAGAACTATGATTATCATAGGCTTAACAAAATATTTTACAAGACATTGATTAACTATTGGATAGGCTTCAGAGTGATAAATCTCCAGCCATCAAAGATATGTGAGTCTTTAAGGATATTATACCCATCTTTGGAATACCAAGTTAATCACACTTGAATTGGGTGTTTGCCATATTCACCTGATATATAACCTTCACCACCAGGCAAAAAAAAGTATCTAGCTTATTACCAAAACTTTGTGGCCATTAATTTTATTCCATAGCCACACGAAATTACATTACTTAAAAGTTAAGTTTAATGAGTAGAACAGTATGTAGCCTTGTTTTTGAGAATAGAGAATTGAAGTTAAATTTGGTTAATACTTTTTCAGCATAAAGTGAGGACATGAGTTGTACTACCCAAAACTCCAATGGTGGAGTCTCATGAGTTGTGTGTGTGGTTAAGCATAGCATTATTATATCATTTTCTCTAGCAAGACATCAGGAGTGCAACTGTCAAAACAAAAGTGGCAGCAGTCTACTAGAAACCATGTGTTCAATAAAGTGTTTAGTTAAACACACTTCAAAAACTTCAGTTGTTATCTGATCTTTATCACTTAAACCTTATTTTGTACCTGATTCTACTTCATTATCAGCTTAGATATTTTTGAAATCCTTGGCATAAAATATCACCAGTTGCTGAATGATTTGTCCATGGAGTTTCAACAAGCTATGATCTTTACTTGTCATTTTTGCTAGTGAGCCATAATTCTCAATGCCTATGCTATAAATCTTCCTTCTATCCAAAGAAATTGTGGCCCGAAATTTCATCATTGAGCAATGTCAATAACATCTCTGCAAGTTTTCTCATAACCTCTTTAAACATTTGACTTTTTTCTTTACCACTATTTTAGGTCAGGATTTCTACTTTACTCTAACAACCACTAAACTTATGTTTCAGAGTTGATCATGGCCATCTCTGTAGTAGTTTCCACTCCACCCTGCTGATAGGGCTTCCATTGCCTGCCACATCTGTTCATTTGTCTAAAGCTTTCTCTTTCCTTCACATTTTCTACCACTTGCAGAGTGGTAGCAGATGCTGATTGTGACAAGAATTTTCTCTTTGTTAATAACTCCTTTTCTCTAGTAATACAAAACAACTAGAAAAAATACCAAAGAAACTCATCAGCAGTGTACGAGTAAAAGTAGAATTATGTTAAAAAAAATACTTGTCAAATAATGACTAAGACAATGTCGCTCTGTTGCTAACTAAGTTGTTCTTGTCTGACTGTAGCAGTAAATTCGCTAATTACCTTTTTAATTTTAGTTAGCAAATTTATCTGTACATCCAGGCCTATAATCATTTGTCTAAACTACCGTATCAATTAAATACACCTTGTCTTGTTTCTTGTGCCAATAGAGCAATTTGCATTTTTCCACATTCGATTTGGACCAGTGTTGGACTGTTCAAGATTTAGAGTAAGTTCAAACCAATAACCAACTTAGATACCCATTTGTGTGAATTTAAAATCAAGCTTAAATAATTTACGTGGATCAGATTTTGTTTTAATTAGAAGTTCACTAGAAGCATATTCGTTGATTTCTAGTTTATATACCACCATGTGTAAGAAGTTTGTTTGGATGTGTATAAATATATTCACACTTGCCTTTCATAACCTTTAGCACTTTAATTCAAAAGTACTGTAGATACTCACTATAAGTGTCCCTATATATTGTTGTAGAAAGACATTGAAGGCCAGCAAAGCACTGTGAAGGAACAGATCTTTCGATCCTTGAATGAAATGTGCAACTGTGTCCTCACTGATTTTCATATTGATACTGGTTTCTTTAGCTGCAGACAAAATAACCACCAGATCATCTACAGAGCTCACATCCTAGGCACCAGCAACTACAGTGCCATGGACCTAGTGGATTTACTTCAGTCTTGGGTGAAGAGTGGCAATGCTTACATCATGATCAACTCTTAGAGAATGCAATAAGACCCAATGTGCCCCTCCCAGTTGGACACAATCGATGATCCTGAATGTCCAGTCAATGAGGTCACCACATCCTTTAAACCCAAGACAACGGAACCTCCTGCAAAAGCAGACAAGTCATCAGAAATGCCTATATTTGGGGATAAGCTTCGTGGTTTAACTGCAGCTGATATTGGTGGCATTCTTGTGAGTGTGGTTATTGCTGTTCTTCTTCTTCTTGTTTTTATCATCATGATTTGATTCTTCATTTATCGTTGGAAGGGCATATTTCCAACTCCCCTAAGGTACTAAAATTTTAACAATTTTTTATATGACTATACTTTAGATCATCAATAGAGTGGAGAAATGGGACTGTTTCATGGTCAAACATTGAGCATTGCTTCTTTATAAATATTGGACACACTTCATTGGGTCAGATAGTTTAGCCTTAATTCTATAGCATTGGACATGAGTTGCTAAAATTCAAGTTAAATAACCTTCATGTAGCACGAGATATACATTATTGTTGATGAATATTTTTTAATTGTTCCTTTTTTCTTTTTTCAGCAAAATAAGTGAAAAAATTAGATGTTGTATCATTTAGTTTTCCATCTTGTAATAATGTAATCTGTAAATGCCATTTTCTTCACAGCAGTGAGAGTAACATGTTTGAGGAGCAGCTGAAATGAAGTCTGGTTATGTACTTAAGCGTAAATAAATATTATACGAACCATGTTTTGACTTAATTGATAATTAATTTTGATTGTATGGACTACAGATATTTAAACTTAGATTAATTTTGTGCTGAAAATATTATTGCGATATATCTGCCAATGATGACACACACAGACACACTTAATGTTGGCTTTATGTACTAGAAATATATTGAACTTGGATTGATGTCTTGAAATAACACTTGAGGATTTCACACACTCACACAAACACATACACACACATACCAATGTGTGATGTGCTCATTTGTCAACTTAAATGCACACAGACATTCGGACTTCATTCAGGCCAAGTCCCACTTTTTCTCTGTTAATCTAAGCTGTATTAGCCCAAAGCACCTCCCTTCCTCCCACTTCTAATCTATCATTACACACATGAACTGTATGTGCCTCTCAATAATATAGCAAGGATTCTTAGATAATTTTGTCTATGGAATTTTAAGTAGAAAATGAATAAGAGAGCTTGGCAAGGTGTTTGAGGCGATAACTTAATTCTTTCTGTACAATTCTAGATAAGAAATTGCCAATATCGGTTATTATATAGATTTATGACAAACACTTCATACAGGGTTTATTAACCAAGTTTTATTTCATTTTCCATTTTTTCCAATAAACAATCAATTTTTGTCTCACCACAGCTGGTAAATCCAAGCAACATCTTGTTGCCGAATCTTGTGGTATTACCATGATGACACAGACCATGGTCAGGTTACCATGAAATAGCGGTTAGAGTTAGCAAGAATAGCAAGCAAACCACTTTTTTACAATTTGTGAGTTTTCTCGATGACATTAATTTTTATGTTTAGCTAATGATATATGTTGTGATTTATACCGTAGAGAGAAAGGTTTTATACAACTAGATCTCAAACACAAGGTCTACGAATTGACAATACAGTACTGACATATAACGGGCAATAATAAGAACTAGTGTCATGCACATAACTATCTAGTAGTACAAAGTTCAAGTTAGTTCCAGATCACTACATTCACCCCCTTGTTAGGAGGTGATCCTATAGGCAAGATGGTTTATAGGTAGACGGATGCGCTCAGAATGACACAAGGGAGCTTATTGAATCGGAGAATTGGATGGTACCTGAGCCGGAGTTAGTTCCGCCCAGGAGGGTATCGAGGTAGGCATAGGTCGACAGTTGAGCTCTGGCTCGAGTGAGGCTCGGGGAAGCAATTTCAGATTCAGATGCGGTGCCTCGTCCATAGCCATCATCGGAGGGAGAGTGTTGTCCCCCAGTTAACCACACGGGGCTAGGTGCTTGGTAGACATGGTCGATTCCCTGCCGTCTGGATACTGGATGTGAGAATAATGGGGGTTCATGGACCAGTGGGTCCATTTTTCTGGTTCGGACGTGACGCTTGAGGAAGACGGGCCCAGGAGAAGTCAGCCAGGTAGGGTTGGAGCTTCCGGACATAGACCGTTGCGAGAAACAGAAGAGACGCTCATGGGAGTCTCTTTACTAGTCGTACAGAGTAGTGAGCGTATGGAGTGGAGAACATCAGGGAGGACCTTCTGCCAGTACTTGATGGCGAGATTCTCATATTTGCAGGCCATCGTGACAGCTCTCCAAACAGTCCCATTGCACTTCTCACTTTGTCCGTTGCCTGCAGAATTATAGGGAGTGGTGCGGCTTGTTGCTACTCCTTTCCCAGCAAGGTAGGACTGCAGTTCACGACTAATTAAGGAGGGCCCTCGATCAGAATGCACAAAAGCCGGCATCCCGAAGACAGAGAATAGCATTCGATTACAGTACTGTCATTCATATCAGGACAAGGGAAAACGAAGGGAAAACGTGAATACTCGTCGATGTCGTTGAGGAAATATGAGTTCTTGTTATTAGTGGGGAGATGTCCTTTGAAATCGATCTTCAACCTCTCGAAGGTTTGAGTTGCCTTGATGAGGTGGCTTTTGACATGTCTATGGAACCTGGGCTTGCATTCACAGCAGATCAGACAAGAATTTGCCATTCTCTTTATTTCTTCAATGGAAAAAGGTTGGTTTCGGCTACGAACAAAATGTGACATCCTCGTAATACCTGGATGGCAAAGCTACTGATGCAGAAGGTACAAAGAGTAATCTAGGGAGGCAGTAACAGGTACTGTAAGAGAAAGTGCGGGTGGTATGTTCTCTTTTCCGGGACGATAGATAATATTATAACTGTAGCAGGACAGCTCTATCCACCAACGCATGATTTGATTTTTCCCTTATGTTGCTGGACAAATATATAGGGCACAGACTTCTGGTCAGTCTTCCAGCAGAAATGTCGTCCAGTTATGTAGTGTTTCCAATGGCGGATAGATTCTATGATGGCCTGGGCCTCTTTCTCGATGGAGGGATGTCGGATCTTGGGCCCTTGTAGTGTCCTCGAGAAGAAAGCTACAGGATGTCCAGTTCAAGGTTGCAGCTATAGCCACTTCTGATGCATCCATCTCCACTTCAAAAGGTAACTCCTCATCCACAGCTGTTACTACCAATTCTTCAATACTTTTCTTTAGACTCTTTCAAATGCCGCAATAGCATCAGCAGACAATGGAAATGTTTTGCAATGGTTTATGGGGCTCATTCTGCCTGAAAACCCAGGAATCAATTGAGAGTAGTGAGAGAATAGACCGGGGACAGGAAGCTCTCGAAGAGGTCTCAAATGTTCAGGGTCCGGACGGATCTCACCCTCTTCTACAACGCAACCAAGGATGGCGAGGCATCTAGTTGAGAAAACACTCTTTTCATCATTGTAGGTCATGTTTCTCTATTTGGCTGCCATGAGGAAGAGCTCTAGATTGGTATCATGCTAATCTTGGTCTTTTCCGCATATGGTAAGGTTGTCCAAATAAGGGAAAACACTGGCTAAGTGTTCCTTATGCACAAATTCGGTCATTTCCCATTGGAAACATGCAATGCCATTAGTAACACCGAATGGGACCCGTTTGAACTGGTATAAGCCATTGCTTGCCTCTAATGCCGTTCTTCCTTCCTAAGCGGAACTTGATGGTACACACTTCGTAGGTCAATAGTGCTGAATACCCGGTACTGAGCAATGGAGTTTACCTGGTCATTTAAGCGTGGAAGATCCAATAGTGTAAACCTATTGATAGTTTGTGAATAGTGTACTACCAACCTCATTTTGTGGTTATCACCCTTTGCAATGAAAACTTCGGCTCTCCAGGGCGACTTACTAGGATCAATAATCCCTTCTTTCAGGAGCCATCGTGTTTCCGTGGTAATGAATAGCGAATCTTCGCGACTATACATGCATGACTTGGTCGCAATCGGGTGGCAGTCATCTGTTAGATTAGAGAACAACTATGGTGGGCTAATATTCAAAGTGCTTAGTCCACAGATAGATAGCGAAGACTTAGGACCACCATATTAAAAAACAACCCTCTCATGTTGCGTCTGGAAGTCTAAGCCTAGTATGAGGTCAGCACACAGTTCGGGGAGGACAGATAGGCGTACCCGGGGGTAGATTCTGCCCCCAAATACGAGGTCAACAAGACAATAACCGCTCATGTTCGTTTCCAGGGAGGATGTAGCCATCGATATCATTCCCAACGAAGGGTAGACATGAACAGCTGCCGATTTCACCAGTCCCGGATGAATGAAGCTTTCAGAGCTCCCAATATCAAAGAGGGCCTTGGCTTCAAATCCATCTACGCTCACCGTGGTCATCGACTTAGCAAGTGACAGGGGCACCTCAGTGGAGATGATAGAGCATTGGTCGCCACATTGCGGCTGACGTCCTCCCTTCAGACAGGGGTGGGGCACCACTTTGGCAAACTTCCTGAAAGTATCCCTTCTTTTGGCACTTGGAACACATGACATCGCGAGCAGGGCACTTGGAGCGAAGATGCCTTTGGTAGCCACAGAAGAAGCACTTCTGTCCTTGAAAACAAGATGCTGTAGCAAGAGTAGAAGGGTTGACAGCCGGGTCACAGTCTGGTAGAACATTGTCTGCAGGTAAGACGGCAGCAATGAATGATAGGGGAGTTGCCGTGTATGACTCTGAGCTGCGCGCTGCTGATTCCCGTGATCTGGCTTGGTCGAACATAGTCTTGAGGTCCAGAGTATTATTTGCCAATAACCTTTGGCGAATAAATCAAGAAGTTAAACCAGAGATGAAAGCGTCCTTAACGCTCTCCTCACGATATTTAACTAAGGAGACATTCTGATAGTTACATTTTGAGGACCTGGAGGTACTCATCCAGGGTCTCCACGGACTGTTGGCACCTCGTAGCAAGGATATGTTGGGCATAGACTTCGTTGGTGGGCTTTATATAGAGAGTCTCAGCATTCAATCGCCGTTGGGTAATCCCAACAATCTTCGATGTATTGGTAGATCTTAGGAGACAGAAAGTTTGTGAGTACTCCGAGTTTGTCCAAACCGAGGACAGCGAGAAAGTTCTGGAATGTCCTCCTCCAGTGGAGCCAATCCTTTGAGGCGTCACTCGAGTTTGGATCTGCCTCCAAACGTTCCAGAAGAAGGACTTTATCCATCCAGAGATCTAGTTGTATAAATTGTTGTGATTTATACCATAGAAAGAAAGGTTTTATACAACTAGATCTCAAACACAAAGTCTACGAATCGACAATACCGTACAGACATATAACGGGCAATAAGAAGAACTAGTATCATGCACATAATTATCTAGAAGTACAATGTTCAAGTTAGTTCCAGATCACTCCATTATATGTATATATATATATATATATTCCCTATATAAATGCATAAGATATATGCTACATGTGTAATAATAATTTGTATTTTGTTTATATAATGGCAGTATCTGCTAGGAAGCAATCATGTCGACTTGCTTCTTGTTTCTTTTTTGTCTGACTAAAATCACTCCCTGGCTCTTTTCAGAGCCAAACCCTCACTTCAAGTCGTTCAACATGACAACATCATTTGTATGTTGATCTTGCTCAACCTATTCATCCATTTGTTTGCACTTCTTCCACAAAAGTCCTTATTGTTACTGATGTCTTATCAATAAATCCTTTCTCATTATCATCCACTGTTGGTTGTATACTTTAATGCTTTCTGGAGTAGTGGAAACAAATCCATGCCAGTGCTACTGAGATTGCAAATGTGTCTGATTACCAATATACCAGAAAGAGATATGCCAGTGTGAGTCTTGGTGCTTCCCTCAGTGCAACACTCTCAATAACCCCATCACTGTTGCTAAAAATTATCCCTTTGTCTTCCCACACTGCTTTAATGCCATCGCTTTGTGCTCGCATATTTAGTGCAATATCTGGTTTCTAATTAACACTCTCCCTTTGGAACTTTTTAGACTTATCACCCAACCCTCTTCAAGTGGAATTTTACACCATGTAAGCAACAGTTTCCATCCACTCATCAGTCCTCCCACCTTGCAAGTCATCAACACAACATTATCTCAGCCCAGCTGCCTCAACTGTCAGTGTTTAGCAGTTACCCCTGTGACTTTTTCTGTTTCTCCTGTTTCCCCCCTTACAAACACCTTAAAGTCCATGTCACTATGTTAAACTCTAGCACCAGTTTTACTACTACTAATACTCACTTGCATCAAAATATTTTTATCCAATCATCACCCTTTTCAAGCCTCCAAACTTTACCCACCAAACCAGCCAGTCCTATATACAAACCCACTCTGCCTCCTACTCTCACTTATCCTCAACAATATGCCCCTCCCTATTCATAAAACCCTTCTGCTACCTATTGCCACATAAAACCTACTACCTCAAGGGCTCATCCCTCAGATCCCAGTTACAACCACCATCCAAAGCCATTATCAAATAATATTAGTCCGTAGGCCTTTTTATAAGACAGTCCCAATGTCTCCTGTAATTTCCCAAACATTTCCCTCGCATCAGTCCCCAGCACTCCTATTCTCTTTCTCACCTTGTCTTCTCCCTTAATTGTTTCTTTCACCCTATCTTCACATCTGCCATTCCCCCAAATTATCAGCATTACCCAAATTAACAGCTAATGACATAAATATAATGCCTGCAACCTTCTCCCTAATCTTGGAACTTACAGCTTTGTCCTGTATGTATAGACACCACATTATAGCAACCTGGCTATCTCCAGATGTATTAGACTCTGAAATCTTGCTCTCAGACTATTGCTCTTAAATTGACATGGTAGAGGCATCATAACGTATGTTTGCTTGCATCATCTCCCTCCCATCCACTTCTATTGAATTTGCTGTATATTCAATAAAACTTCGAAGATTACAAATCATTTTTGCCACATTCTAATGTCCACCTTCTTTGCAGATTACTTATTTGCATCACTTGCTACTCTTCCATCTATCCCTCACCTTTTCTCGAAATATCTTATTTTGCTAGGCAATTATTAATGGTAATTTTCCTTTGCCAATGTCGATAAGGTCCACACAATATCAGCCCTTATTTCTTCTAGCCGAATTGTCCAACACCAACCCATTACTCCCATGATGGCATCTATTCTATCATTGATCTTGTATATTTACCTTCAACCCTCACTCACAACTAATGTGACATTTTTCCTCATTTATCTAATCTTGACCAACACTGAATATTTTTCAATCAGCCTCTTAAACTTGACTCTTTACTTTTCTCACCCCTTCAAAGAATCTGGTTATATGACTGCAGACCTTTCTTTAGCTAATGACCTTGTCCCCAAAGCATCTCACACATTGTGACGATATTATGGAAAGATCGCCACCTCAACCCCTTTTACAAACCAATCTCTCTCCTGAGGTAGGACCAAGCATCTAAGGTGTGGCTACTCCCGTATCTACCGAGAATGTATCTACAGAGTCAGAATGAACTCACTACGATGATCAGAGCACCTCCGCCGCCATGTGGACAGTCTTATGTTATAGAACAATTAAAAGAAAGGGGTGAATGAAGTGATCATGAAGGAACCCTGTAACATGAAACATGCACTCCACTCTAGGTCACCCCTCTCTCACGTGATAACTAATCTTATTCGTGCCCTCTGTTGTGTGTATTTGAATCTAGTTGAATAAAGCCTTCTCGAATAATGTTATTCTGTCTATTACTACAGACATGGCTTGTGACAGTCTCTCCATAATTATAGCATTAGCAAACCCTGGGTACAGCGATGCTTCCTGTCAGAGCCCAACTACACCTTCCAGAATGCCTATGACTTAGCCCAATCGATAAGCTGCAGGCAAGTACACAGGAATTTTAAGGTACAAAAATGATGACTTCACCTTACAGGCAAAGCCAGAATCAATCATCCTACTTGCAGAACAAGCACATGGCCCGAGTTTGCAGATTCACAGATGCAAAGTGCCACCAATGTGGAAAGAAGGAGCATTTAGCAAAAGTTTGTTACAGTAAGGCCAAGAAAGACAACTTAACTAAACATCAGCCATTCCAGAGCAGACATACTCACCAGGACACAGAGGCAAGTATACTCCAGTGGTGGATGAGAGTTATGCTATGTATCAGGCTACAAGATGAAGCCAAGCGCCACTGATGGCCACAGTAAGGTTCAACCAGGGTAACACTGAGATGGAGATATACACAGGAGCTACTACAACACTCCTGAAGAGACCTACACATGTTTATGGTAAACAGATCAAGCACCGCTGCTTCAAATAACTGCAATCAAACCGAAAACTTACAAGGGGGATAGCATTCCAGTTTGTGGCTCAATAACTGTGGAAGTGATCCATAAAAACCAGGAAGCCAGCCTGACCTTACTGGTTGTTATAGGAAAAGGAGCCAGCCTAGTAGGAAGAAACGAGATCAAAATGAATACATCCACCACCTTGCAGGGAATTTTTCACCAACATGCAGCTGTTTTTAACATTGAGATGCAAGTCATGGCTGTTAAGATACATGTTAAACCACAGGCTCAGAACAAGTTCTACTAGCCCAGACCAGTACCTCATGCCCTCAGACAAAAGGTAGAGAAGGAATTGGATTGCCTAGAAGAGGAGAAAATCATTTCCAGTGGAATTATCAGACAGGGCAGCTCAACGTCTCGTGGTTAATAGAGATAGCTCAATCTGGATCTGTGGTGACTACAAGGTAGCAGTCAACTAGGCAGCTAAGTAGGAGAGTTACCCCTACCTAGTATTGATGACTTGTTTGCTTCATTGTCAGGTGGTAAGCCATTTAATCTGATACATGTCTACCAGCATTTTTCTTGGACAATGACTCCAGGCACCTGGTGACCATCAACACACAGAAAGGTTTCTACTCCATAATAACCATCTACCATTTGGAGTATCATGTATCTTCAAAGGGCAAGGGACAATATGAACACCACAAGTGTACATTTTTGTACCTGTTGTGGAGTAGCTACTTTGGAAATTGCATTACAGCAGATGGCCTGCAACCTACGATGGAGAAAGTGTGAGCAGTATAGTTTAGGCACCAATTCCAAGTGACACGTCACAATTAAGATCATTTTTATGCCTTGTCAACTTTTATGGCAAGTTACTACCTTGCCTATCCACTATCCTGGCTCCACTCTATAGCCTCCTACACAAGAAAAACAAGTAGATTTAGGGAGAATCACAGGAGAATTAATTTGCAGTAGCTAAGTCTCAACTAACCTCAGTTGACTTCCTCATTCAATTTGACTTAAGGGGATTTTGCTAGTGTGTGATGCTTCACCCTATGTCATAAGAGTTGGGCTCTCGCATTGTCTGGAAGATGGCACCGAGTGACCAGTGGCATATGTATCCCATACTTTAGCTCCAGTTGAGCATAAGTATGCACAACTTGAACAAAGGTTAGCAATTGTGTTCGGTGTGAAAGAAAGAGTTTCACCAATATCTGTTCGGTCTTAAATTTACCATTTGCTCTATCACAAGCCATTACAGCACCTGACCTATCTCTCACATGGCATCTACAAGAATTCAGTTGTGGGCACTTACTTTGGGAGCCTATGACTACTAAATAGAGTACAAGCCAGGTAATTACCATACAAATGCCGATGTGTTGAGCTGATTGCCTTTACCAGAATGCCTAGAAGACATTCCTTAGCCCAGCAAAATATTCTACTGTTCAGTCTTTCCCAGTAAATGCCCAACAGATCAAGACATGAAAGGAATGTGATTGTACTCTCTCGAAGTTTCATGAACTGGTTCTGCAGTGTTGGCAGCATACAGATGATGCAAAAGTAAATGCCGGGTTGAGCATCCAGTATGCAGTTGGAGAACAGAGTTGTTGTCCCTAGAGCAGGCAGAGAACCAGTCACCAGACACTACACAAGAGCCTCCCTGGTGTTAGTCATATGAAGTTACTAGCCAGGAGTTATGTCTGCTGGCCATGAATAGATGATGATCTAGAAAAAATGGTGAAGTCATGCCAAATGATTCTCCAACTCTAGACCCATGGAAATAGCCTCAAAGATGTTGTGTATACCTACATGCTGACCAGTTCCAAAGGAAGATGTTCCTAGTGGTAGTTGATGCACATTCTAAGTAGATGAAAGTAGAACCAGTCAGTGCAGCAACCTCAAGTATAGTCATTGGGAAATTACACAAGCTGTTTGCTACTCATAGTATTCCTGAGATTTTAGTTACAGATAATGTTACCGTTTTCACCAGTGCAGAGTTCCAGGACTTCCACAAACAGAATTCCATTGGTAATTTGACTTCTGCACCATACCATCCTTCTTCAAATGGGTTGGTGGCGAGAGGGACATTCGGACCTTTAAGGATGGTTTCAAAAAGCTCACCTCTGGAAGCCTGGAAATCTGTCTGTCATGCTTACCGAGTCACTTTTCATACCACAATAGGAATCTCTCTGGCAGAGTTACTCTTGCAGAGACAGCCACAATTGCAATTGGATGCAATAAAACCAAGCATCAGTACCAAGGTGGCAGTTCAGCGAAGCAAACAGAAGACTTATCATGCCAAGAAGGCTAAGTAAAGTAACCTTGACATTGGGACTCGCATATTTTCTCTCAATTTTTCAACCAGAAAATATTGGTTTCCAAGAACATTGGTGGAGAAACATAGCCACTGTCGTTTGTGGTTAAGCTGCAAGATGGATGAACTGTTCAAACAGAGAATCGACCATCTTTGTGTTTGCTCTATGCACAGTTCCTCAACACTTTCAGAACAGGACAAATTGCCACGTACTCCCTCAACTGTTGAAGCACGACCATTTGATTGATCCATGAGCATAACTGAGTCTAAGACATCTGCAGTACAACTCCGATGTTCAACACGAGTTATGATGTAATTTTAGTCTTATTGAGTTTTGTAATAAAGAAAGTTCTAGATGTTTGATTACCATAAAGTGATCAAGATGTCACTTATATCATTTATTTGACTGAATCTTTGTTGCCCATCCAATCTAGGCATATGAATACCTTATTAGCATATCTGTAACACTTATTAGATCATGGTGTTTTTTGTGAATATAAATACATGTGAAATTGTGCAATACACTGTCAAGAACTATAAAGTTATCACAATACCGCCAATATAGGACCACACTCTTTCACATTAGATTAGGATCAGTATCTTTAAAAGGCACTCTTAATTGAGCAAAATTAATCTAAGACACAATAGGATTCACCTTTTGCTGATCTCCTGTACTTTCTATTAACATTACAATGGAACACTTTTGTAGTGACAACTACCTGGTGCACTTTTGTAGTGACAACCACAGCAAAATACATCTTGAAGAGTACACTGGATGACATGGTGAGAGCCCATCTATTATTAGTGTCCATCCAGTACAACACCTTGCGAGTTGTTGTGGGGCTTAGACTGGGTTGCTGCTTGTGTCGCCACACATGCCATCACTGTGGGACTGAGATGGACCACTTGGCAACCCATGGGATCAGTTGTAAGAAAAGCGAAGGGTGCTATTATTGTCATGGGGCTTTCAATGACAAAACTCTGACCACAGCATGCAGGCAAGAAACATTAGGTCTAATCACACCAATGGCAGGCAACCGAATAGGGAAATTGATGATCCCATGGAAGAATAGTAAACGACTAGAATGGGACAGGGCTTGCCTGGACACCTTTTCAGAGTCCTATCGTTGCCATGCCACCAATAGTGCTGAAGCAGTGGCTGACCTTGCTGAGGAGAGGAAGTCAGCAAAGTACATCACCTATGTAACAAATAATCACTTGCCTTTTTGAAGCACCTCGGCCACAGAGTGAGGCAATATACTGGAGAGGTGAAATCAAGAGTATACCTTCTTCAGCATAAATAAATAAATTTGAATAACTAAATGAGTAAACAAATAAAAAAACAAAAAAATTAAAATAAAAATATATATAAATATATATATAAATATATAAATAAATGCCTAATATTAAATATCAACAAAGAATAATAAATAACAGAACACAGAAAAATAATGGTAGTTGTAGATTCAAGTTCAGACTCTTTGAGAGTGGCTCCCAGCAGCCAGAAGTCCATTCCACAGTCTCGATTGAATTGCCACACTCCAGTCTTCTGTTGGTATCCTCTATGTAGTACTTCCCACAGCTACAAGGGATGTGGTACACAATGCATTAGTGCATACTATCAACAACAAAAACATCCTTCACTCTGCTTTCTGATCACAAAACGACTTTGATGTTGAACTTCCTGAAGAACCTCCTGATATCTTCTCATCCATGCTGCATAAGGAATCAATACCACATGATCATTCTTTAGACTCATGATTCCCTGTATTGGTATACTTATCTTCCTTTCTGCATTTAGATGTATCTACAGATGAAGGGTTAGATAGTGCTGACTAAATGAGAATAGCCTCTAATCGAGCCAACACAGTGTGTGACACATGTCTAAACAACTAAGCCTGATGTTAGTTTTAATGGGGGTTTTTAATATCGAGTATAGATATTACTTGTACTGTCACTTTATTCCAACTCGATATTTATACAGGGCCGTATATAGGAAAATTTGAACGGGGGGGGGGGGGGGGGGGGTGATTATCTAAGAAAATTTGACTGGGGAGTCGGTTGTGTACCATTGGTGAAGTATGCAGAAGCTAAAACTATACTTCTATTTTGTGAACTGCATATATACGAGGCTAAAAACGAGTACATGCATTAGAACACCTCAACAAAAACATACAGAAATGCAACAACAAAATTTAATGTTCATTGTACTGATTAAAAATTGCAGAATGTGACAGAGTTATCTCCCACTGACTTGTCTCCGGTTAGCCTTTCTTTCATAAATATCATCTGATGATGGAATAAATTCAGTGTCACGATGAATCAAGAGCATCAATTCACTCAACCTCACTTCTTTCATTGAAGAACGTATCCAAAGCTTTAGACGACAAAGAGCAGAAAAAGATCTCTCACAAGATACACTTCCCACAGGTATAGTTAAAAAGACTGTTAAAATTTTATTAATTGTCGGGAATGACTGAGGATTACACTCATAGAGAGCACGGCTAGCTGTACCTGGCCTCCTTTTAGGTGAAACAGATCCATAATCTTCATAAACTTCACAATTATTAACAAACCTTGCTCAGATACTAACATGTTCCACATTTGAAAGGTCTTCAGTTTCATCAGCCATGGGACTCCAGTACGATGATAAAATATTCTCACGAATAGCGTCTTCGCATATGGAAATTATTGTATTCTATACTAGGGGTAATGTATACCTAGCATTTTAAGCAGCATGCTGAAAATGCTCTTTAAGATCTGTGTCAAACTGTGACTTCCAGTTCACAAAAAAAAAAGCGAAGTTTCTATCTTTAGTTTTTGTGATCTTGTCCCAATTATCTCGAAAAGCAATACCTCTCTGGCTACAACCACATCAATGAATGACAAAATGCCCTTCTTAGTATGAATTCCCACTACTTTGGCCATTAGTGAAGCAACATCTAAACCAGGTTGTTGAGATTTTAGGAAAACACAAGCTTTCCCATCTGCTAGCTTGTGCTTCACTTTCCTTGTGCTTATCAAATAAGCTGCTCTTCTTACAGAGAGCTTTCTTCCATTTATTAAACCCCAGGGGGACGAAAACGGGGATTTGGTGTCTACACTTGCAAAGCACAGGCATGGCAGACAGTATGCACTATCATTTGATATGCTATAATGCAACCATGCAGGGGTGGCTCAGCCACTCTAAGGCAGGGGTGGCTCAGCCACTTTAAGGCTGGATGGGTTAAAAGGACACTTGCGGCCACAAAAAATTATTTTTTAAATGTTTGCAAATAGCCATTAGAAGTTCATGATTTTTGTCTATTCAACTACTGTTCTACCATGGTTTGAGTCACAATTGAATTATGAAATTACACATTACAAATCAAATCTACCAAATATTGCATGCCTGTGTTCATTGGCATCAATGAATTGACTACCAATATCTAAAAGGTTGATTTTGTAGATCTGAGATAGGTTTTGAGACGCCTAAGGGCACTAAATGACCTCTTACTTGTTGCATTCATTGCTGGCAATACAAGCAACAGCTTCACTAAGACAATGACTTCCGAAAATAGATGGTTAGCGGGTTCAGATAGTCCCTTAAGGTATGAAACTATACTTGATAGTGAAATGTCTTCACCCAACTATTTGGACAGTGTCTTAAGCTGCACGTCAAGCATCATAATGAATATCGTCATGATAATGGCTCCTCACATATTCCACTTCTTTTTCATGAGGATGTCCTTGGCATACTTCGAGGAGTATAACTGCTCTAATTTTGAGTAGGTTCGGTAACCTGGCTGGTCAAAACGGTCTTCAATGCACTGTACGCTCAAGTCCAAAGCTTCATAAAATATCCTCCTGTAGTAATCTTCAGGCTGTGATTGAAAATCACCTCCACTGTCACGATCTTCATAGCGCCTTGGAAGCTTTCTCTTTTGTGGAAGAACAGGATCACCAAATCTACCTGCATTGCCTTCATTTTGACAACCTTCCAAAAAACCTTGAAGTTATCATCATCTGTACGCATTCCCTGTGAGGTTTGCTTGACCATTGTAGCAACTTGCTGGCCTTCTGTTGCAGACATATTCTTGTGCTGCAGTGTCCGGCTTAAATTGTCTAAATGTCTTAACAACAACTGTGCTAAAGAAATGCCAAAAAAATAATCAAATGTATCCATTTGGGAAGAAATTCCAGTTTTCGGGCCCTCATTTCAGTATATACCCTTTGACTGATCATAAGCAACAGCACATAGCTCCTGAAGAACAGTGTAATTGTCAAGTACACTCTTGAGTGAGTCTCCACGCACTGTTCAACGGGTAGGCTTCAATCCAGGAATGTCTGGTTCCAATTCTTCTTTTAATTTCCTAAAGATTCCATCATTCTTCGGTGAAAATTTGACTAACTTACATAATTCATAAGTTGTATCCATTGAATCCCTTGGCAATTTACATCTTTTCATAGTGTCTCCTGCAGCCAAATTTAAGGCGTGCCCATAACAATGGGTATATATAGCACGGGGCTCATCATCTCTGATTTTCTTTGCTACTCCACCCTTTGCTCCTGACATTGCCCTGGCCCCATCATAGCACTGGCCTCTTACCTTGTGTATATTTTAAGTTCAAGGCTAATAATACATCCTTGATTACTGTGTAAATGGTTGTAGCATCTGCACTGTCAAGCTGATACAGACCTAAAAGTTCTTCATGTACATCACGGTTATTGTCTACCCAACGGAAAACCAAAACTAGCTGTTCTTTGTTCAATACATCATTTGCTTCATCAGCCATAATAATTAAAAATATGCTTGCTGCAAATTAGTTGCTATATCACGAAGAACGGTATGCTATTAATGTTATAATTTCATTTTGATGCATACGTATGATTTTGACGAGTAAGCCATTTTGAGATGTTAGGATTATCAATCGAACAAAGAAGAAACAGCTGCATAAAATTTGAATTGCCGTCAGTTCCCTATTTCCTATTTCCTCAGAAGAATACCTTGCCTAGCTAGAAACTGTATATTTTCTAAAAATTGTATTCTCAAATATATCACGATTTCCAGGTTTTTTACTTGCATGACCGATGTCAAGCAGCTCATCGATGCTCTTAGCTTGGGTTGGCGAGATAAAAAGCACTTCACATGCAGCATGCCTCCCTATGATGCTCAGACCCATCATGGTGTTTCATATTCCTTATCTTTCCAATTGGAAAAGCCATTTATAAAATAGATGTAAATATATATTTATAGCTACTTGTTAACTATAGAATATACTTACAAAGGCACTATCTGGTCTTTTTGTAGCCAAAATCTTCTTTTGAGCCACTGCCCTTGTACAAGTATGGCAAAAAATGGCGTCCTTCTCTACATAGTAATGAAGAAATGGGTAATCCTGAAACCACTGTGCTTAATAAGATCTCAACCTTGACCCATACTTCTTCTTGGAAAAATTAAACGTTTTCCCTGGATGAAAAGGTTCAATGCACTCACTAACAGCCATCAATCCAGGTGGCTCTACTTCAGTAGCTAGTACAGCTAATTGAAAATTATATTTACTGTGGTGTCTACTGATCATTTAACGGACAATCTATTGTTTGGTCTATGTAGTGACCAAACAATAGACTGTCTGTTACATATAGCAGGCAACTAGTATATCTTTTTGGGGGAGAAAAGTTGGCCCACCCGGCCCACCACCCTGCTAAGCCACCCCTGCCATGGCCTATTTACTGTCCAGCTTAGACTAAATCTTCTCCCTGATGTGACAGGAAACACAAAATTAGGCGGGAATTTAAACTTGGACGTCAAGAGTGTTAGCTTGTCATCGACATCCAATAAGGAATGCTTTCCAGCATAAAGTGCTGACAGCCAGATGGCAAATATATTTTTTGCACTGCTAGCACACTGACAGCTAAAATTAACAGGGTGATGTTTTAATTAATTATACATCATATATGTACTGATTATGTGACTCTTGACATCCAAGCCCACCTAATTTTTGGGGGCCTCTGAATTTTGTAGCCAAATATATCAGGGGGGCATTTGCCCCCCCTGCCCCCCCCCCCCCCCCCCTAAATACGGCCCTGATATAATATGCTTTCAATTTTCTGCTAATAGTTATGGCTTGAAGGATATTGTCCCTTGCCCTTTGAAGATACATGATGATACTCCAAATGGTAGATGGTTATTATGGAGTAGAAACCTTTCTGTGCGTTGATGGTCACCAATGCTTGGAGTCATTGTCCAAGGGAAACTGCTGGTAGACATGTACCAGATTAAATGGCTTACCACCTGACAATGAAGCGAATGATGGTCACCGATGCTTGGAGTCATTTTCCAAGGGAAACTGCTGGTAGACATGTACCAGATTAAATGGCTTACCACCTGACAATGAAGCGAACTGGTCATCAATACTAGGTAGGGGTAACTCTCCTGTTTAGCTGCCCAGTTGACTGCGACCTTGTAGTCACCACAGATCCGGATTGAGCTATCTCTATTAACCAAGAGAGGATGAGCTGCCCTGTCTGAAAATTCCACTGGAAATGATTTTCTCCTCTTCTAGGCAATCCAATTCCATCTCTACCTTTTGTCTGAGGGCATGAGGTACTGGTCTGGGCTAGTAGAACTTGTTCTGAGCCTGTGGTTTAACATGTATCTTAACAGCCATGACTTACAACTCAATGTTAAAAACAGCTGCATGTTGGTGAAAAATTCCCTGCAAGGTGGTGGATGTATTCATTTTGATCCAGTTTCTTCCTACTAGGCTGGCTCCTTTTCCTGCAACAACCAGTAAGGTCAGGCAGGCTTCCTGGTCTTTATGGGTCCATCTACAGTTATTGAGCCACAAACTGGAATGCTATCCCCCTTGTAAGTTTTCAGTTTGATTGCAGTTGGTTGAAGCAGCGGTGCTTGATCTGTTTTCCATAAACATGTGTAGGTCTCTTCAGGAGTGTTGTAGTAGCTCCTGTGTATATCTCCATCTCAGTGTCACCCTGGTTGAACCTTACTTTGGCCATCAGTGGCGCTTGGCTTCATCTTGTGTAGCATGGTATATACATAGCATAACTCTCATCCACCACTGGAGTACTTGCCTCTGTGTCCTGGTGAGTATGTCTGCTCTGGAATGGCTGCTGTTTAGTTAAGTTGTCTTACTTGGCCTTACTATAGCAAAATTTTGCCAATTGCCCCTTCTTTCCACATTGGTGGCACTCTGCATCTGTGAATCTGCATACTCAGGCCATGTGCTTGCCTCCACAATGGTAGCAAGTAGGATGATTGATTTTGGCTTTGCCTGTAAGGCGACGAAATTTAAGTCATCAGTTTTTGTACCTTAAAGTTCCTGTGTAACTTGCCTGCAGCATAATTATCGATTGGGCTAAGTCATAGGTATTCTAGAAGGTGTAGTTGGGCTCTGACAGGAAGCAACGCTGTACCCAGGGTTTGCTAATGCTATAATTATGGAGACTGTCACAAACCATGTCTGTAGTGATAGACAGAATAACATTATTCGAGAAGGCTTTATTCATCTAGATTCAAATACACACAACAGAGGAGACAACATTAGCTAAAATAGTGAGCACAAATAAGATTAGTTATCACGTGAGAGAGGGGTTACCTAGAGTGGAAAGCATGTTTCATGTTACAGGGTTCCTTCATAATCACTTCATTCACCCCTTTCTTTTAATTGTTCTATAACATAAGACTGTCCACAGGGCGGCGGAGGTGCTCTGATCATCGCAGTGAGTTCATTCTGACTCTGTAGATACAGTCTTGGTCGATATGGGAGTAGCCACACCTTAGAGGCTTGGTCCTATCAGGAGAGAGATGGGTTTGTAAAAGGTTGAGGTGGCATTCTTTCCATAATATTATCACAAGGTGCGAGATGCTTTGGGGACAAGGT
This sequence comes from Cladorhizidae sp. MBARI D1340-BT2, assembly GCA_028752905.1. NCBI lineage: Eukaryota > Metazoa > Porifera > Demospongiae > Poecilosclerida > Cladorhizidae > Cladorhizidae sp. MBARI D1340-BT2. Next base: position 9,579,195 of record JAQNBH010000012.1, on the reverse strand, counting down.
CATTAGCTAAAGAAAGGTCTGCAGTCATATTACCAGATTCTTTGACAGGTTGAAAAAAGTAAAGAGTCAAGTTTAAGAGGCTGATTGAAAAATATTCAGTGTTGGTCAGTGTTGGTCAGGATTAGATAAAGGAGAAAAAATTTCACATTAGTTGGGAGTGACGGTTAAAGGTAAATATACAAGATCAAAGATAGAAGAGATGCCATCATGGGAGTAATGGGTTGGTGTTGGACAATTCGGCTAGAAGAAATAAGGTCTGATATTGTGTGGACCTTATTGACATTGGTCAAGATTAATAATTGCCAAGCAAAATAAGATATTTCGTGGAAAGGTGAGGGATAGAAGGAAGAGTAGCAAGTGATGAAAATAAGTAATCTGCAAAGAAGGTGGACAGTAGAATGTGGCAAAAATTATTTGTAAACATCGAAGTTTTATTGAATAGACAGCAAATTCAATAGAAGTGGATGGGAGGGAGATGATGCTAGCAAGTAGACATATGTTATGATGCCTCTACCATGTCAATTTAAGAGCAATAGTCTGAGGGCAAGATTTCAGAGTCTAAGACATCTGGAGATAGCCAGGTTGCTATAATGTAGGGTCTATATATACAGGACAAAGCTGTGAGTTCCAAGATTAGGGAGAAGGTTGCAGGCATTAAGAAGAATATATTTATATCTTTAGCTGTTAATTTGGGTAATGCTGATAATTTGGGAGAATGGCAGATGTGGCACTAGGATAGGGTAAGAAGAAAACCTAGAAGGGAGAAGACAAGGTGAGAAAGAGAATGCGGGTGCTGGAGACTGATGCGAGGGAAATGTTTGGGAAATTACAGGAGACATTGGGGGTGTCTTTTAAAAAGGCCTACGGAATAATATTATTTGATAATGGCATTGGATGGTGGTTATAACAGGGATCTATGGGATGAGCCCTTGCGGTAATAGGTTTTATGTGGCAATAGGTAGCAGAAGGGTTTTATGAAGGGGGAGGGGTGTATTGTTGAGGTGATAGGAGATAAGTGAGATTAGGAGGCAGAGTGGGTTTGTAAGAGTGGCTGGTTTGCTGAGTAAAGTTTGGAGGCTTGAGAAAAGGGTGATGATTGGATAAAAATATTTTGATGCAAGTGAGTATTAGTAGTTTTGAAGCTGGTGCTTGAGTTTAACATAGTGATGGACTTTGAGGTGTTTGTAAGGGGGAAACAGGAGAAAGAGAAAAAGTCACAGGGGTAACTGCTAAACACTTACAGTTGGCTGAGGTAATGTTGTTGTGATGACTTGCAAGGGTGGGAGGACTGATGAGAGGGAGGAAACTGTTGCTTACATGGTGTCAAATTCCACTTGAAGAGGGTTGGGTAATAAGTCTAAAAAGTTCCAAAGGAAGAGCGTCTAGGATTTAAAATTAGATACCAGATTTTGCACTAAATATGCGAGCACAAAGCGATGGCATTAAAGCAGTGTGGGAAGTCAAAGGGATATGTTTCAGCAACAGTGATGGGGATATTGTGAGAGTATTGCACTGAGGGAAGCAGCAAGACTCACACTGGATCATACCTCTTTCTTATATTGGTATTTAGACACATTTGCAGTCTCAGTATATAGCACTGGCATGGATTTATTTCCACTATTCCACAAAGCATTAAAAGTATACAACCAACAGTGGATGATAATGAGAAAATATTTATTGATAAGACATCAGTAACAATAAGGACTTTTGTGGAAGAAGTGCAAACAAATGGATGAATAGTGATTACACATGTAGCATACATGTAGCGTATATCTTATGCGTTTATATAGGGAATATATATATAATTATATATATCATTAGCTAAACATAAAATGTCATCGAAAAAACTCATTGTAAAATAAGTGGTTTGTTTGATTTTCTTGATATCTCTAACCACTATTTCATGGTAACCTGACCATGGTCTGTGTCATCATGGTAATACCACAAGATTCAACAACAAGATGTTGCCAGCTCTGGTAAGACAACAACACTGAAAAATAGATTCTTTATTGGAAAAAATGGAAAATGAAATAAAACTTGGCTTTAATTAATAAACCCTGTATGAAGTGTTTGTCATAAATCTATATAATACTGATGTTGGCAATTTCTTTACTAGAATTGCACACAAAGAATTAAATTATGTGTCAAACACCTTGCCAAGCTCTCTTATTCATTTGCTACTTAAAATTCCATAGACTAAAATTATCTAAGAATCCTTGCTAAATTATGGAATTTACACATACAGTTCATGTGTGTAATGATAGATTAGAAGTGGGAGGAAGGGAGGTAATTTGGGCTACTACAGCTTAGATTAACAAAGAAAAAGTGGGACTTGGCGTGAATGATGTCAGACTCTCTGTGTGTATTTAAGTTGCAAGATGAGATCAATAATTATCACTTGCAATAGGAAGACAAATGAGATTACCACACATTGGTATGTGTGTGTATGTGTTTGTGTGAGTGTGTGGATTCCCCAAGTGTTATTTCAAGACATCAACCCAAGTTCAATATATTTCTAGTACATAAAGCCAACATTAAGTGTGTCTGTGTGTGTCATCAGTGGCAGATTTATAGCAATAATATTTTCAGCACAAAATTAATCTAAGTTTAAATATCTGTAGTACAGTACATACAAATCAAAAGATTTGTATTATTAAATCTTCTTCAGTAAATTATCAGACTTCATTTCAGCTTCTCCTCAAACATGTTACTCTCTGTGCTGTGAGGAAAATGGCATTTACAGATTACATTATTGCAAGATAGAAAACTAAACACAAATTCAGATTTTTTGAACAATAAAAAAATTACAAGATAAAAATAACGCAAATTATTCCTGACGAAGGCTAGAGTATTTAGTCAAAATGTCGAGTGAATACAATTTGAGGTTGATTATTGAGAAGGTGATTAGAACAATATGTCAATTGAGAGTTGATTGAGAACACAAATATGTTTGAATATAAGTAATTAGCTAAACAAGAGGCGCACCATAACAACAAACACATAACAATTATGGCACGTAAAGGAGCTATCGCACTTATGTTGTGTTACTTGCTACTTGAAAAGTAGTTGCTAAAATGAAGTGATCTCTGTCTGATTGTGGCATTCTATGTTCATAAAGTTTCCTGTTTGGCTCTTCCCTAGACTTGCATGAAATTAGTTAACTTTAAGCTGATGTATGATCACTAAAAGTGGCCAACTCCACACCATTACAAGTGCCACTCCAATCTCATCAGTGTGCTCTGTGGTGCTCCATTTCAGAAGCAATGGGAAAACTGCAATCTTGGTACGCATTCTTTGTCTAGTGTCTGTGGGATTATAACCTCTTCATAGTGGAATAAACCTGTGCATTAATTCCTAGGAAGTTTAAAACCATTCACTACCACATAGAAATTATATATATAGCTCTATGGTAAAAGCTGATTGTTAATCATGACACCTATAGAAATGGTAACAAGATAAAAGGGACTTTAAAAAGCAACACCTACCAAAAAAATGCCAAACACAAAAGAAACTCATTCTTGTAGTTACGCATTGCCTAGTATAGCTCAGAACTACTTAGAAGAGGATGGTGAAATGGTTAAACTTTTGCAGAACTAAGCTTGGAGACAGTGTTATGTAGACATTTGATTTGTCTAGTTTGCATTACTTGGAAGTAGTTCTGCCTTTCAAGAACAATACATGTGATACTTAAAAAGTAAAAGATCTATCACATATAGTTTATATACTTGATAAATCTTGAAGAGTGAACCATGGTTTCCTATTTGGCATGTCTCTAGCTTTTCAGCAAAATTAGTTACTTTTAGCCATCTGTGACATCATAAGCCTTTATCTCTACACCAACCAAAGCTCTACTGCATTCTTACATGGTAACCTATCATAAAATCAATAGGAAACTAAAACCTTTTTGCATATATTGATTAGTTCTATTAGTTCATGAATCTCATTGCAGTATTTCTTGATCTATACTTAACACTAGTGAGATGGATCATCAAAAATAATAGGCAGAAATAGCTTAACAATTAACTCCCATAATATATTTAATAACATTACCCATACTTTTGATCAAGGTCTGCAAATGGTGTATCATCCTCTTCTTCTAATTTTTTCACTCCACCGATTTTGCTGAAAAAAGAAAAAAGGAACAATTAAAAAATGTACATCAACAATAATGTATATCTCGTGCTACATGAAGTTTATTTAACATGGATTTTAGCAACTCATGTCCAATGCGATAGGATTAAGGTAAACAACTATCAGACCCAATGAAGTGTGTCCATAAATCATTAATATTTGTGAAGAAGTAATGCTCAATGTTTGACCATGAAACAGTCCCATTTCTCCAATCTACTCATGATCTAAAGTATAGATATAAATACCTTAGAGTTCTTGGAAATATGCCCTTCAAACGATAAATGAAGAATCCAATCATGATGACAAAAACAAGAACAAGAAGAACAGCAATAACCACACCCACAAGAATGCCACCAATATCAGCTGCAGTTATACCACGAAGCTTATTCCCAAATATAGGCCTTTCTGATGGTTTATCTGTCTTTGCAGAAGGTTCTGTTGTCTTGGGCTTAAAGGATGTGGTGACCTCAATGACTGGACATTCAGGATCATCGAGTGTGTCTAACTGGGAGGGGCACATTGGGTCTAATTGCATTATCAAAGAGTTGATCGTGATGTAAGCATTGCCACTCTTCACCCAAGACTGAAGTAAGTCCACTAGGTCCATGGCACTGTAGTTGCTGGTGCCTAGGATGTGAGCTCTGTAGATGATCTGGTGGTTCTTTTGTCCACAGCTGAAGAAACCAGTATCAATATGATCATCAGTGAGGCCACAGTTGCACAATTCATTCAAGGATCGAAAGATCTGTTCCTTCACAGTGCTTTGCTGACCTTCAATATCTTTCTACAAGAATATATAGGGACACTTTTAGTGAGTATCTACAGTACTTTTGAATTAAAGTGCTAAAGGTTATGAAAGGCAAGTGTGATATTTATACACATTCAAACAAACTTCTTACACATGGTGGTAAATAAACTAGCAATCAATGAATATGCTACTAGTGAACTTCTAATTAAAACAAAATCTGATGCACATAAATTATTTAAGCTTGATTTTAGATTAACACATTTGAATGTATGGGTATCTAAGTTGGTTATTGGTTTGAACTTACTCTGAATCTTGAACAGTCCAACACTGGTCCAAATCGAATGTGGAAAAATGCAAATTGCTCTATTGGCACAAGAAACAAAACAAGGTACATTTAGTTGATGTGGTAGTTTAGACAAATAATTATTGATCTGGATTTACAGATAAATTTACTAACTAAAATTAAAAAGGAAATGAACGAATTTACTACCGTTCACTTCTGTCAGAGAAGAATAACTTAGTTAGCAACAGAGTGTCATTGTCTTAGTCATTGTTTCACAAGCAGTTTTTACAAGCCAACAAATTGTAGACAATTCTAACTAGTAGCTTTTACTTCTACACTGCTGATGAGTTTCTTTCGGATTTTTTCTAGTTGTTTTGTATTACTAAAGAAAAGGAGAGATTAACAAAGAGAAAATTATTGTCACAATCAGCATCTGCTATCACTCTGCAAGTGGTAGAAAATTTGAAGGAAAGAGAAAGCTGTGGACAAATGAGCAGATGTGGCAGGCAATGGAAGCCCTATCAGCAGGGTGGAGTGGAGTTAAGGAAACTACACTTGACTACAGAGATGCCACCAACAACTCTGAAACATAAGTTTAGTGGTTGTTAGAGTAAGGTAGAAATCCTGGTAAAACAGTGGTAAGGAAAAAAGTGAAATGTTTAAGAGGTTATGAGAAAACTTGCAGAGATGTTATTGACATTGCTCAATGATGAAATTTCGTGCCAATTTCTTTGGATAGCAGGAAGATTTATAGCATAGGCATTGAGAATTATGGCTCACTAGCAAAAATGACAAGCAAAGATCATAGCTTGTAGAAACTCCATGGACAAATCATTCAGCAACTGGTGATATTTTATGCCAATTCAAAAATATCTAAGCTGATAATGAAATAGAATCAGGTACAAAATAAGGTTTAAGTGATAAAGATCAGATAACAACTGAAATTTTTGAAGTGTGTTTAACTAAACACTTTATTGAACATATAGTTTCTAGTAGACTGCTGCTACTTTTGTTTTGACAGTTGCACTCATTATAAGCCTGATGTTATTATATGCTTGCTAGCTATGCTTAACCACACACACAACTCATGAGACTCCACCATTGGAGTTTTGGGTAGTAACTTATGTACTCACTTTATGCTGAAAAAGTTATAACCAAATTTAACTTCAATTCTCTATTCTCAAAAACATGGCTACAAACTGTTCTACCCATTTAACTTAACTTTTAGTAATGTTATTTCTTGTGGCTATGGAATAAATGGTCACAAAGTGTTGGTGATAAGCTAGATAATTTTTTTTGCCTGGTGGCGAAGGTTATATTTCAGGTGAATATGGCAAACACCCAGTTCAAGTGTGAATAACTTGGTATTAGAGAGTTTTTCCAAAGATGGGCTAAATCACTCACATATCTTTGATGGGAGATTTATCACCCTGAAGCCTATCCAATAGCTTAAAAGAATCAAGGAAATACTTTTAATCAATGTCTTGTAATATATTTTGTTAAGCTGGTTCACACTATAGTATTGTTCTATCATAGTGTTTAAGGCAAGCTCATAACATTTGCATTGCAATGTATCATATAGTCCCATTATCCCAATGTTTGACCTCAATTCCATAAACAATAGACAACAGCTACTGCAGTCCAGATAGAATATAGTTTGGATGAGAGGTTATTCTTCTATATAGCTCTGTAGGTAACACTCCTAATATGCAGTAACACCAGCTAGCAATCTATCACTACTAAACAAGCTACACCACTGATACCGAAACTTACCAAACTTATAGATACCGAAGAGTTATAGAGGTCTAGTTGCAACACCACTAGCTGCTAGAAAACTTCCAGATATATATTCCCACAAGCTGGAGGCGGTCATCATTTCTCTGATAAGATTGTTCATATACACAATTGCCACTATATTTACTTGAAGCTAAACAGCTAATGCTGCAGTTCATCACATGCTGAATTCAAGTATTTTGATTGGTCAGATATTTGATACTTTATGTTGTAGATCAGATTCCGTATTATTGTATAATAATATATCGTATCATCATATTGTTGCTGTTTCTCAAAAAAAAATTATGATGATGGATACCTTAGCAAATACAATACAATTGGTCCAACAGGTTATGAACTGGCCTTTATTCCTGAAAAGCCAGTTTTGTCTGGTCTTTTGCATAAACATTGGAAATGGAAGTGAAAGTTTCTGAATCCCATCTAGTTTATCAGATAGTAATTGTTGTCATAATTCCACCCCAAAATCTGAATCTGGTTTCAACTTGTAGTTCCAATGCTTTACTATCAGAGTTTTTGAATATGTTGTTGTTTCTACCACAGCAAATCAATCACTTTCTCCGTGCTAGATTACTTGCTACATATCACTCTTAATAATACTAGAATAAAAGGACAAAACTAACAACAAGAATAGGAAAAGCAGAAGAGAAGAAGAAAGAAAGAGAGAAAAAGTAGGTGAATGAAGGAAAGAAGGATAAACTAAAAATACAGGAGAAGAAACTGAGTGAACAAGAGGTGAAAAAGAACCTGAAGAAATGGAGTGGGTTGAAGGGAATGGCAAGGGAAAGATGCCATCACAGTCAACTAAATGTGCATTCAGCATTCTAGCAACAAATGGTCAAAGTTTAAAAACAAGAATATCCTATAGAAATATTTTGGAAGTACCAGGTACGAATCATATAATTATTATGAGAGGCAACATTGATCCTAACATTTGTTGCATGCGTTTCAGAAGCTATAAAGCAGATTTCTAGAAAGAGAAGAGCAGGACTGCATTTCTTATTTGTGTGGCAGGTAGTTCCCATGAGGACTATGCAGAAGATGGAGTACTGGATGACCAAGGGAAAGAGCTGTTTCTATCATGTAATAATATAGTCATACACTGTGTATGGTTGGATATGATACTTGGTTTATTATAACACTCTTGGTAATGTACTTTCAACCCTCATTGAGAATAATGATGTGAATATTACAGCCTCTCCTAGTTGGTTGCAATTGCCTATAATGAACAACTCGGCTATGCATAAAGAGAATTGAACTTTGAGAGAGCAGCTAGCCATCCAAACAGCAGCTAGAAGAGTTGTTGTAAATATTTCTTGCATAGTGAAATTGTTATGGAAATATTCCCCTTCTTGTAGCACGTGTGTCCGCTAGACGTACTTCAATAACTACACTTTTTTTACTCATGAAGTGAAGGGTACTCAGAAAAAAGCAATATGAATATTCGAAATTTCCCTTACAGTATAGTAGTGGTAATGTTGATAATAGCAATTGTAGTAGGAGTAATAATAGAAGTAGTAGTAGAAATTATTATAATAATGTCAACCATTATAACACCATAGAAATAAGAATAACAACAGCAAAAAAAAATAATACAGTATTTTCTTGGTTAGAATGCAATTGGAATTGGACCCTGCATTCACTATCATGCACTTATTACACTCTGTACCAGCAAGAAGTATGAAAGCTGCAGAGAAAATGCTGACTGGAGGGGAAAAAGAAATCTGTGGGAAAACTATTTGGGGCTGGTATGGGCCTTAGCTTTGGCATCACATATTTAAGAGTTGACTCGACTATTCAACTGTGTAGCAACACTAGGAAACCAAACAAAGATAACTACTGTGGTGAGTTTGTTACCAGTGATATGTAGCTTCATCCTGTCCTGGGTCCACTTCAAACTATACCTCATTTTTGGGGATAAATGATCATCATCAATATCTCTGTCTACCACAGGTTCAAATATTTCCTTATCCACATCCACCATCTTTCTTTTACCTTCACTTCCTTCTTTGTCCATTATAAATGTATAGATTACAATAGCTCACCAAATTCTGATGAAGCATTGTTAGTAAGTCCAGTGACACGAACTTGCATTCCTTCACCATTGACTGTAAGGGCAGCCAATTTTAGTAAGTATTTCGTCTGTGGAACTAAAGGCTGCACAATGACATCTGTTATATTGCCAGCAGAAATGGAGCTTCCTTCATGCATGAATCTAATGAGATTTCCCATAGGACTTCTGCCTTCAACCATTGCTGAGTACTCCACCTACATCCAATACATCAATAGAGGAATTTATATTTGGTTTGTGTTGTTAGTTCTACTTCACACTCTAACTAATCACTCGACAATGGTACAATTTACTTTGTTTTTACAATAATTATCAAGGTAGGAGAATACTCCATAGCTATATCAGGTGATAACTATGCTTTTTTCCAGTAACAATGTTAAATTTCTCCTGCTGATATCAACCACAACAACCACTGAATAATCTTTATTCATGTTTTAATATAAAGCACGCATCATTACTCTCATAATATTAATCTGACCAAGTAGCCAGTTATGTATGCAGTGGTGGTTGGTGGTTCCCAGGAAACAGTGACACTAATATTAGAAGAAGAGGAGATATATACTGCAGTTGGAATTGGTAGACCTGTATGCAATGAGTAAAGTGAAGCAAAGTAAGAAAGTGGGTATGTGCAAGTGTAAATTTGCTATCTAAAATAAATCAACAGTTTGTAAAATTAATTTCCATAAACACATAATGTCCAACTATATTTTCAGAGAGAAAAACATTGAGGGAATTTCATAGAATTCCGGGCGATCAAAGCATCAAATTTGATAGTCTCCTTATGTTGTTTGGCAATATACTAACGTGGTTATATAGATCTTTGAGTTCACACGTCAATTAAAATCCATCGTTATTATGTTAAATCAAGTGCAGCATATACAAACCAACAATGGTAAATTACCACATAACTGAGGTTAATTAGTAAAATAAAGCATGGTGAAATGCAAACTCGTCGTCATTAAAATAAAATAAACTTTTGTGCAGAAAACAAAACATTTTAACATCACATGCCTATTAGGTTGTCAAATAGTTGGGGGGGGGGGGGGGGGTTGAGCTGGCTTAAAAATTAAAAAATGCTAGATGAATAAAAATATTGAACAATATGAAAAGTTTGAAATGATCATCACTTATACTGTTGTGATAATAAATAAGTATCTGTGCACACAGAATACATAGAAGTTATCGAATTTGTCAATGCTAATTTTACCTTGTATAGGGACAAAGATGACGGCATTTGGATTAAGAGCTGAAAATGCACTTTCTATGTTGCTGGCACTGATGTTGTCGAACACAGTGACACTGACTTGGATGTGATATTCCACTCCTTCCTGGGGTAGGGTCACATTACCAGAGCTTGTAGGAGCCGAAAAGTCCTGAAAGGAAAATGAGAAAATGAACCTGTAAAGAATAAACTGTCATCGACTGGAAATGTTTGGTTTTTACAATTTATCAGTATCACAAACCATACTGAATAATATCAGCAGAGCAATACTCACTGAGTTAACTGTATTTACAGATGTAAAATACTACAAAGAGATTTCAATAAATTGTCAGCAGTCATATCAGTGCAGTACATATATTTTTGTATTTATTCCTTAAATCTACAAACATCCTTCATGCTAAAAATCTCTGTTTAGCCAAACTGTTCGAGTAATTCTTGTGACAGGCATGCCATTGACACCATTTAGGAGCAGATGTACAATAGATGTGGAGCTTGAAATACAATAGTTGCACATAAATAAAAAGTGTTTTTGATCTTTGGATGCCATAGACAAGCAGTTACATGTGTAGTAATTGCAGTCAAAAACTCAAAGAATTAAATGTTTATGTGATGAATGCAAAATGCTCATCAGAAAACAATGAATAATTGTTCCTAACAAGAAGAGTCTTTCTAGAATTCTTGTTTAGCTATCTACTGAAATATTATGTGACTTGACAATGAAGGTACCAAAAGGATACCCAACAAAAAATGATTTGTAATGATGAGAGGGACACCTAAAAATAAAACTCATCATCCCGAGTTTATCATAAAATGTAATATCAAAAATATTTAGCATTCAGTTGTCTGGAAAAACATACCTATTGACAGACTACTTGTTCATTTTACTCTGTTTCACGTAAGGTAAGGAGGTGAATTATTCAGTTATGAGGACTCTGTACAAGCTTGAATATCACATTATTCTGATAAAATAGCCTACTCTTACTGACTGATCCTTACCGTAGCCACAGTCTGAGTGGATTCTGCCTGCCTCTTAGTTCTGGGAATAAAACTGTTCTTGCTGATAAATGGAGTGGCATAGACAGTGTAGTGGACAATTGTAGTGCCACTGGATACAAACGGTCTGTTCCATGTCACTAAGATGGTGTCTGGTGTGATGAGTACGGCAGCCACATTGCTTGGAGGAGTGGGAGCTATAATTATGTAAAAAACAATAACATAAGGACCATGTCATATAATTTTGCTACATAGCACCATTACATATTAAACAGCCACACACCAATGCTTACTATAATATATACATATATATGAGCATGAGTGGCATGCAAAGATTCATTTGAATTTGATCGTTAGCTCTCATTCTTATTACAGAAGTAGGGTAGATAAGATTTATATCATTCCCCTCGTATCCTTTAACTTTCCTTCTTTGGTGTGAAGGAAAGAGTGTTGTCTCTAGAATACATAACACTATTCTAGTTATTAGTTTACCTGTCCTAAAGCCACACCTACAAAGAGGAAATATGTTGGACTAAAATATAAGTGATTCTGAAAAGCACGCTAGAATTTAATTCATGATAGAGTTGCAAAGGCCAACTTCCAACTCCCATTCCTAACCTTCAATTTCCCTCCTAAACTTGACCATAAAGAAATATCCATCCACACTAAAGTATTACATACCTGGCGGCAAAGTTGTGATTTTCACTGCACTTGAATATAGACTATAATAAAAATCTGGTCCTTCTGCTCGTATAGATATCAGATATTCAGTATTTGCCATGAGTTCTATAATAGTGTAATTCCTCTGACGTGCATCGATGCCATTGATATACTGGATATCCCAGCGAAAATAGAAGAAGTAATCAACTTTTCTGCCAATTCTCAGTCCAAAGTATTGTAGATCATGTCCACCAGTACATGGAAATACAGACCAAGAAACTGTGATTGTAGAGGAAGTGACATTAAGTCTGATGGGTCTCCGTGGAGTGGGTAGTCGAACTAAATATAGTGACAAAAATAGAAGCAAGTTTGCTGCATTTTAACAATGTACAGCCAGAAGATTATAGATATTGTGGCTTTCCTCTGCACCATATTGAGAGGATAAACATATGGGAAAATATTATGCTAATCTATACATTCTTAAAGCAGGTTACTTCACAAAAGTGAGTCCTCCCACATGATATAAATTTCTTGTTCATACAGTATTCAACCCCAACATTGTAAGGATAATCAGAAACACAGAAGTGAACATTAAAGACCTCTATGATCCCAGCAAAGAATTTTTTTCTGTTCCTCTCTATGTGGCAGTTAGCATCAATTGTTGCTATATTTCTATATTTATTGATAACACAAAGTGTTGATGTAGTAGTACCAATGATCAAATCAAGGCCAGTTAACAATAAAATTCTCTACGTGTATATCACATATCTGACAATGATAAGACAATGCAACATATTATGGCAAGACGGCAGGCATCTATAGCAAGTATAAAGCAGATGATGTGATCACCTTTACTGGCAGAGTTTTTGTTTTTTTGTTCGTTTTTACTTTGCAACTATGAATTAGTAGTTGCTTCATCTCCAACAACTCAATTTCCTTTGAGTTCATGCGGCTCTAGTTTCCTGTCAATCCATTATTCACTATCAGAGAAAATAACTCTCATTAGCTAGTGCCAATTTATGCCATAACAAATCGGTAACTGGTTTAGCTTGTGAAACTGAAAACATGAGATGGATGTGACTCTGCCTTACATCATACTTTGTGCAAGAACAGCTCTGCGTTGGTAGTCTGATCCAATGCCTATGGGTTTGGCTAGAAAAAATATCTGGAGTATAATGCTCTCCGACCTTCCATGTCTCATCTGTTTTTAAGTTGTAGCTGTAGACCTAGCTGGAAATAGATGTTTCATTCCAGCATGGACAATTGAACATCTGACAAATCAGAATGCAAGAATCTTGACCAATTATACCATCAGTCCTTTCAAACATTACGATATTTGTGATGAGAACAAACTCATTGTACCACTAAAGAGTTTATCTTGCTTATGATAGATGCCTACAAAAGTATAGAGAGTGAAGAGAATATCTGCTAAAGTAAACTTGTTAAAGGTCCAGAAACAGGTAGTATGTAAGGTTAGAAGTGTTAAATAGCAAACTAGTGGTCTTCTTACTGACCTAACTAGTTAGGGAACTAGTACTTCAACATTAGTATAAGTCTGTGGTACAGTAGCTAGCTAGTTGTAGAGGTGCAGTGGTGATGGGTAATGTTAGCTAGCTAGTGAAGCTGGTTTAGTAGCTAATTGGTGTGGCTGTTTAGCAAAAGCTTGTTTGTTGGTGAAGTTGCATGGCTATAGCAGACTAACTTCTCATCATGATAGCCATAATGTGTACTCAGTTGTCTGCTGCTGTCTATTAATGGTGAGATCAAGTTCAAGTTCAATATGATAACAGTTTTCTGGCATAATAATTTATTGCGAACAGGCCTAAACTGATCACATTCTATAAGTAAGTGTATCAGCAAAACATTTGTAAAAATGATTTAAATGTAACAATCATGCTTTACACTATTTAAAAAAATATATGTTCATGCTTAGAGACTGATCTATAAATATGAAATAGTTACTTCTGGCTTAGCTGGAAGATTGAGAAAAACAAATAAAATTCAAATAACTGATTATCATAAATGCTGTCATGAATGGCTTTTGAAACGATCTCTTCCTGACCTTTAACACTGTTTCTGAAGCCTTTCTTCAGAGGAAAGCTACACCGACACCTGTGCTAAACTGGAATCACTTGAGTTTCTTCTCACATAAAATAGAGGTGTTCATGAATAGTTTCTTTGCTATAAGTCTTGTTGTAGACCCTTGTTTAGCTACCTCAATAGAGCACATTTTTCTTATACCAAACTGCAGCTATTGCATTTGCATTCTAATGATATGTAGACATTTAAAAGCTTGCTATTAGTATATTTTCTCTTAAAAACAAGTACTCAAGCATGAAATGCATTTACCATGAAATAGAGAACAACTCACAGTTCACTGTGATTCTTAATGTCCTTTGCTCCACTTTTCCAATATTTGTCTGATTGGCTCTGCAGGTGTACAAGCCACTGTCACACAGAGTTATCATTCCAATCTGAAGTGAAGTGGTTCCATTAGGGAAATTAACCTCATGAATATTATGATTTCTTCTTCCAACTTTTGTCCCATTAGAAAAAAAACAGTTGGTCTCTACTCCAGGTAAGTAAGAGCCACAGAGAACATCGATTATAATTTCAGAGTAGAAAGTGTTAAGATAGATTTTGTCAATCCCATTACCACGGACACCAAAGAGGCCGATGATATCAGTCTGACCTGTAATCATATAATTTTGACAAACTAAATATCAAATGCTACTGTCCATTAGTAGGCATGCAGTGAAGTAAGGCAAGGATTCTATATCAGTACTCTCCCAGGAGTGTTTAAGGCCAGTATTGCCCATAAAAACATATTTATGTAAACGTGCTTAACTTTGCTGTCCTTCATCCCCTACAGCTCATTTTGATACCAGAATACAGCTCTCTGCAAGAGCTTTCTAATGATATGCTATATAAGAAGTTTCAGTAAAGTATAGAGCTTTGAAAAAATTCTGACAGAGTCACAAAAAGAATTCCCTCTCCTAAGATATGCACTATTCACACTTCCCTTTTATGAATGTAGCAGAGGAACCTCTAAAGCACAATTTAAGTTCAAAAATTTGACCTCAAAACTAAGGAGTTTTCATGACAAGGTCAACCAATATATCGGCATATTAGGGTATATACACACGACTATAAAATTGGACTACTACTTCCAAATTGAAAAACTTCCAACTTAAAAGGTAGAGCAAATATAGAGGTACAAAATGATATATAATAAAGAAGGTATACATAAATTTTTCCTTGAGATATCTTTCTTTTCCTTCAAAAAACATCTTTCTGAGAAATCGCTGTTGAAGTTGGGCTACTAATATATTGGGCTTCTTCAATTTTCAAGGTGAATGTAAGTGAGAGCCTGGATAAAATCCATCATAACTAGAGACTTATGTATCCAAATGTTTTCATATTTGAAAGACAGTTTGTACAGATGTTTAGAAAGGATATAAGCCACAAAAAAATATATTGTCAAAAAATAAAAAATAATGGGCAATACTGGCCTTAAGTGTATTAACCCGATATCCCTACAAAATTAAAGGCATATCAGCCAATAATTTATGCCTTTAGTTGTACTACTACAGATCAAAGTTCAATTTTTACATGCAATAAAATTTCATTCATTTATATTGTGGGAGTGGTTCGTGAAAAATTGCAGCCCTTCTATCTCCACAGTAGCTCGCATCCCATGAATGAAACTTACCGAAGCATAGAAGTCCATACGAGGGTGTTCCTAGCATAGCTCTAACAAGCACAGGAAGCCTGGCATTGAAATGTGAACTTTCCATGGATGTTGGAGTTGAAGGATGTGGCATGTTTGCTCTGCTGATAATATAATCAGAGGCCTAGCAAGGTCACCATGGCCGAGAAACATGGATCAGCTTGCCTCACACGACTCTAACAAGGCAGAATTTACTGAAGCATGTGAGTGAGTGGTGACTTGGATTTGAGGCGGTTGAGCTGTGCTTGGGAGAGACTGTAGCTTATCCCTCACATTCTACCTAAATAGTCTCTTTTTTATCCTTGTTTGTGTTTATGAAAACATTTCTTCCAAAATCATCATTGTAAATAGTACACAACAGTTACTTCTCTAATGAAATATTTCAAGATAATGAGCATTCAGGCTTCAGTGTAATTTGTAGAATATGTATGTCAAAAGTATTATGTACTGCTTGTTGCATGATACTATATTGAT
Organism: Cladorhizidae sp. MBARI D1340-BT2; assembly: GCA_028752905.1. Lineage (NCBI taxonomy): Eukaryota > Metazoa > Porifera > Demospongiae > Poecilosclerida > Cladorhizidae > Cladorhizidae sp. MBARI D1340-BT2. The sequence continues at coordinate 9,563,092 of JAQNBH010000012.1, read as the reverse complement.
TAATAGCATGTAACATCTAGTCCAGTTACCTCCTGAACCTGTAAACACAGTAAATGAATACAAGACAAAAAACATACTACACCACTGATGATATCCTTAAAAAATCTAAAATCCTAGGGAGAAAAAACTATATATATTTATAGGTTGTGTGCGCACATAACTAAAAATGCTGACAATGCAATATCTTTTTGTCAACACAGCTTCTATATCATATTTGCTCGGTTTTAAATGCTCAGGGTTGATGATAAATGGCATAAGGTGAACTATACTAGGAGAACATTGTGGGTTTATTCATGTGACCGAAAGTAGCAGTAGCACTAGCAATTGCTGATAATCAAGCTGTTCAATGTAAATACAATGACTTTGTTGATAATCTATTTAAGTTTGCTCTTTAATGTTTCGACTAGATACTCAAGCATTCATGTCAACTCTGTACTATTTGAGAGTCGTTTATTCTACTTTATAAAACATAAAACCAGGGTGACACATTGCTAGCAAGTCTAGAGGAAAAAAGCCGGATGATGCAGAATGGAGAGGTAGCTGTTGACTTACAACTGGGCTTCCATGCTCCTTCAAAGTGCATGCAAAATTAATGTCAAAATGTCCATTTGCACATCAAGAGATGCAACCTCAAATATATTCTTTACTCTGGGATAGTTCACGTGAAATCACCACAATTAACCTGTTTATAAATGAAGAAATGCCACCTCGGACATTTTCTTTCCTCGTGACCTGCAACACCCTTCATCCATGTACGTATAAAAAAAGTATCATACAAAAATTGCTTTTCAGCCTTATGGACAAGATTAAGTAGGAAAAAACTCTATCTTTTTGAAGCTAATGTGTTAAGCAAAAAAACCAACCAAATGGTATGTGTGCAGGCTGTAGATACCAATGTGAAGGGAAAAAATTCAACAGTGGCTGCATCTGAACTTATTAAATAAATATGCACTTATACATGAGATCACTTATACATGAGATGCATTTTTATGGTATTTTTACATCCTGAAGAGAAATCATTTTGTCAAGGACTAGCTCTGAGATATCTGCACTATGTTGTCTTTTTGAAATTAATAATAATAATATGGGGGTGAAACAAAAATGGGGTGGGGGGGTGAAGAAATAAGAGGGTGGAAGGGGAGGAAAGGTGACTAATTATACCATAGATTAAATTGAGGACTTGATACCAAGTGAACAGGGAAAGAGAAGGGGTGTAGGGGAGGGAAAAGGAATAATTGAATGATTTCACCCAGGATTGAACTGAGGACCTTGAGTACCAAAGCGACAGACAGATAGACGACAAACAAATCCAGAGTTTCCCCCTTTAGGCAGTAAGTGGATCATATTGTTTATGCTCACATGTTTCTTCTGGGTTGGTGGTTGCAGTGATGTAAATGGTTCTAGGTCCATCTCCAACAGTGTAGGCAAGGACACTCACCACATACCTCGTAGATGCCTCCAAACCTCCTATTATATACTCTGTGGTTCTGTTTCCAGGAAGGTCGATCACATTCTCATTGCCACTTGGGTGCAATACCATCAGCTTGTAGCCTCTTACTAGTCCATTCCTTCTGGAATATTCTGGAAGTTCCCACTCTGCTCTGATGGCTGAACAATTGACCACAGTGATATGAAATAATTGAGGAGGTCCAGTTGGAGCTGTTTTCACAAACAAAAATATATTTCAGTTAGAGTAATTAGTTAAATGATAAAACAACATATAAAAGCAAATACAACTTGGAATAATACTAAACTCAAAGTCCAAGGTATATCCTGAAACCCCGTTGAAGTGGTGCCAGGAGAGCCCTCTTAGACTGGTTTATATGAAAAACTGCTCATTTCTTCCAGGCTTCTAGCATGTATCCAGTTGCTATGGGTTCACACACCCTTGTATTTAGGAAGTGAAGCCTCAAAAATGAAGAGGCAAAAAGAAGCAGGTATTTTTCCCAAACAGCATACATGATATTGATGATAGCTGTGAAGGCTGCAAGAAGTAAGTGACCATCAGCAACTGCAGACTTATTGCTTAAAATGTTGAGGATGTAACCATTTGATCCTCCTTCAGATCCACATGGAAAAAAGTTAATTGCCTTAGCCGCTGCTACTGGTGGAACTACAAAAGTGCAGCATCGTCATCTAAAATTGGAGATAGAAGAATGACTGAATTCGGATGAGGTAGTCATTATCAGTGAGAAATCCGGATTCGTTCATTGAAATTGTCCAAAAGGGTCAACTGAGCTGGTGATAATTATGGAGAGGCCCTCTAAAATTTCCGACCATCGCAAATGCTTATCCAGAGACTGAAAGGGGTCAAGCTTAGGAGAAAGGAGACTGGAATGGAGGTTCTGAAAGATTAGTGTAGGTGAGAAATTGTAACCAGATTGAATTAATTAGTTGATGTGGGAGGCAAGGCTAATGACTCACTCACCTTTCAATGGGATGCTAAAACAACAAGGTAAAAAATTGAAAAACAATCGCACAACTCAGTATCATTATAGGATTTCATCAAGACTAATGATTAACTTAGAGGGTGCAAAATCTCTGTAAGCATGTGAGTAAGTTCTGAGAAATCTTCTGGAGGGCCAAATATATGAGAACACAGTGAAGATGTCCCATTGCCGCTGGAAAACTGAAACAACTAACTATCAGGTGTTGGAAACAGGAGCACAGACAATCAAAGTTTATTCAACTTTGACAAAGTTAATTCAACTTTGACAAAGTTTATTCAACATTCACAAACTGGGTATATTGCACAAGACAAGGAGGCAGTAGTGAGCCTAGTAGTATATTGACTGCCTCTGGATCTGACCTTCTGACTTCCCAGGTCATCAGGAGCACTGTCTAGAGAAACTATACAGCAACTAGAACAGCACATTCTAGACAAAAGTCCATTTAAAAATTCTTATTTTTTTGTGGTTTTATTATTCCTTATACTTCCTTACCACATCCGATCACATGATTACATGTGTGCCAAAGGATGTGGAGGTTATGTTGCTCTATATGATCTCTGGGAACCTTCGCCATATTTTTATGAAGGCTAAGGCATCTAGCTGAAGCGTTGATTATTTAAGTGGATTGTTGAGCAAGTCGTTATGGGATCTGAAATTGTTGCCCACTTTCAGGTTTCTTGATGTATCAGTTTATGGCACTCTAGCGAGTTTGCCAGAAGAGTACACAAATACCTTCCTAGGAAACAGCACTTTAATCTGGCTATGCTTACCTTAAGTTAAGGAATCAATGTGGTCGTTCATTATTCAGTAATGGGCTAAGTGGTTTATGGCAATTCTCAAGAAAGAGCTCCAAGGATGAAGTCTGTTAATTTGTCACATGAACATATCACTTGTTGGCACTTGCTTCTCAATCTGGGCACACATCCTTCAAGCCTATGTCAACAGTCTATGGAGAGAACTTGCCCAAATGCAAATGAAGACATGTGCAAAATTTTATTTCTACCCTAGAGCTAGGCAGTGCGTTTGACTTGTTCATCTTTGTGTTGAGTGAAAATGCAGATCTTGTCCTCGTCCCTATACCTAAGCAGCTAATAAACACAAAGTTTTGGTCATGCAGAAATAACTGCAATGAAAATTTCTTATTAATTGGCGGAAGAGTTCCAAAATTTGAAATAGATTCTAAGCAGCACGCAAGCATCTTTTGTATCCAAATGATCAAAGTGCCACTAGCTCTACTAATAATTATAAATGCTATATACAATAGCTTTAACTATTGTTAATCCTAATGCTCCACGAAACTTTCAAGTCATTGACTTTAATCTCCATTCAAGTTTACAAATAGATTAATATTCTATCTGACTTTTGTATGATTTTGATAATAAATTACACATTTGGACATTAGCTACATGTATGCATTCTAATCACCGAACATTCAAAATAGCACACTGGTGCTTGTTGTTGTTTTTTTTAAGAATGGAAACAATACTACACCTATACTACACTACCATATAAAATCAATCATTTTACAGATACTAAAGTTTGAACTGGCTCAAAAAAAAATTTTAACACATTTTTTTGGATAAGTCAATACGATATGGATATATATTTTGAATTTTAAGAAAAGTAGACCAAAATCATTTGTTGTTTCATTCCTTTTTTGACATGTCAATCCAAAAATGTCATAATTTTTTAACCTCCTATTAGAATTTACAAACAATCACAATTACTATTTTTACTACTACCAAATATATCAATTATATTCATCGGTACATGGATCACATGATTATGTTGAAGATCTGTGCTGCTGATCATTCTAACAAGTGTAGCCTTCTGATTGATCACTTTTATCTAGTGAAAACATGCGGCTGCTTGTTGACTCATCTCAGTTGCACCCAGTGTGACTTATATAAGCATGTAATTGGATTATGACCTTTTACCAATTTCAAACCACATGTCACTGCGATACTCTGGAGTTTTGCACAATTTGGGCATTCTAGTTATTGTAATGTGTGGAGAAAATCGTAGATGAACTAGGCAGTATCCATGTAGACCTCAGCCAGTTAGATGACCTTTAACCATTCACACTATAAATACCACTTTTAATCATCATTATATTGAGTTTAGCCTAATTTTGGTCTGTATGCTTTTAAATGTTTGAAGTCATCTAAATGTTGTGGTTAACATGGTTTTCCTTTTTTAAACAGATAGCGTTGTTTGTTTTTAAGCCTGCTATATATCAGTAGCTAGGTATCCACCATATGCTACCGGCACATGAGTCCAGCATGTGAACTGGCATACGCATACAACACATGAACTGGCACACTTGTCTAGCACGTGAACCGGATGTAAATAAATAAATAATAATAATAAACTAACAATAAAAAACAATAAAAATAATAATAACAACAACAACAATAATAATAAATATATAAAGCAAATATATATACACAATAAATAATAATATGTAAGTTAAATTAATTAATTGATTAAAACTAATATTAACAAAATAAAGAAACAAACAAATAATAAATAAATAAATAAATAAATAAATGAATGAATGAATGAATGAATGAATGAATGAATGAATGAATGAATGAATAAATAAATAAATAAATAAATAAATAAATAAATAAATAAATAAATAAATAAATAAATAAATAAATAAATAAAATAAATAAATAAATGTGATAGGATCTGAGAAAAGGGGTCTTAGGTAGAGAAAAATGGTTTTGTGCTATGACCAAAATAAGCTGAAAGTTATAGTTAGACAATTTTTCTTTTTTTTGTACTACAGGCATCTACCACCTTTCCTTTACCTTTGTGTGAAGTCTGAAGGCTCCTGCTTGCTTTTTTGTATGCAAGCGTGGGGTTAGAAGATTAGTGGTCAAGAAGCTTGCTACGCGTGTAACGGAATTGGGTTGCAATGTAACGCGGAAAAAATACTGCCCACGTACAGGGCAGACGGGAAACCCCCTCAAAACGGGGGCTGCTATAGACCGCGTAGTAAACGAACTAAGGAATGGCTTCATCAAGTGCACAGGAAGCTGCAGAAGTTCCTTAATGAAATTCTCTCCTGGAGACCAGCAGTCTCTCCTAGAAGTCATTGATGACTATTTTACCTCAAACTATGGTTGTGATAGTGACTCAAAGAACGAACAAGCAGGTATAATACATAATACATACACTACTAGACAATACAAAAGAATAATAATTAATGGATGCATTTATTTGTAGGTAATGTGGTTGATGCTGACAAGACTTGAGCCACCTCAAACTGAAGGGAGTGAAGAGAGTGATGATGATCTGGAGGACGTTCGAGAGCTGACCAATGACGAACAGGTCCAGGAAGCAATGATGCAGTTGTCTGCAGTTTCATCAGTAGATTTTGAAGTTCGAGACGTGGACACGCAAGAAGAAGAGCTAGTAACCAAGTTTATGACTCTGCTCACAGTTCAATGGCAAAGAGTGTTCCACCAAATTTTGCCCTGATTGGTGTTTTGGACTATTCAAGCGCCTGTATCGAGGGTCAAAAGTTGGCAAATTAAGTGACATTGCAAAGGTCGTGAATGACTCAGCACAGTGCAACATAGCACAGCTAGTATCAAATGAGGACAGAAGTATTGTAGTGCCAACTTACAACTGGACAAATTTCTTTGCTCCACACTTCAAAAAGATCATCGGCATCAAAAAGTTGCATCATTTGCACTTTACATCGCTTGAGCCTGGTGTTTGCTATGTTTGCTACGTGAAAGAGAGAGCTGATACCAAACAAACTCGGATTCAGCTCTTGAAGTCACATTGGATTCCTGATGGGAGTGAGCTTACTTCCATCATTCAACCAAAAGGCTTGTCTCCTGAACGACAGTGGTAATTACACGATCAAATCGGCCCTTTCTGCCCAGAGAATGACAGGAATATTACTTGTCCCCTTCCAAAACAATCAGCAGGCAAGCAACCCCTGATCCTGGAAATGCCATCACAGCAAGTAACAGCCCTCCAGCAAAGCCTGCTAGGGTGGGTCGAACCAAGAAACAGCACACAACAGCAGATCCTGCCCTAACAAAGAAATATAATCTAATAATTGTTATTATATCAGACATCTATATCTATCCTACACTAGACACCTTTATGGCTATTCTGACGTTATAGTTATCATTAGAGAGCTAACTCTAATCTGTTTCTCTAACTTTTATCCTTGTTTTATTGACAAACAAACACAGCAAACACAGCTTGTATTATTGTTACTCGTACTGATCTAAACGTCTAAAAGTTACCTTTTCTTGGGCACAAGCTTCATCCAAGAATAGCACGTTGCGCGTTGTCCTATCAGCAAAGCAGTGTTTCTTTTCCACCTTCGCGGAGCAGCTCGGCCTAGCTAGTCGACTTTCTCACACCTCAGATTTGCACGAGTTCACACCTCGACCTTCGTGCGCGGAGGTGCACGGAAATTACTAAAACAACGCGTTTAACATTTAAAACGCGTTTTTCTCAAAATGAATGCTTCAAGCCTCTAGCATTCAGGCTTTCATAACTTTTCTTCTGAATGGAAATAAGTGATGATTTGACTTCCAAAATGTAGGCATTGCTTTGTTCTTTCACCTGGTATCAATAACTCAGTTTTTTTAATTTTCTACCTAAGACCCCTTTTCTCAGATCCTATCACATTAATAAATAAATAAATTAATTAATTAATTAATTAATTAATTAATTAATTAATAAATAAATAAATAAATAAATAAATAAATAAATAAATAAATAAATAAATAAATAAATAAATAAATAAATAAATAAATAAATAAATAAATAAATAAATAAATAAATAAATAAATAAATAAATAAGCCATACAGAGGGGGAACAGCGCATGCATTATGGGAACACTGGGCAATGACTCCAGCCTGGAGGACTTATTTCATTAGACTTTCATTAATTAAAATATATAATATATACTAATATATATAATAAATAAATAAATAAATAAATAAATAAATAAATAAATAAATAAATAAATAAATAAATAAATAAATAAATAAATAAATAAATAAATAAATAAATAAATAAATAAATAAATAAATAAATAAATAAATAAATAAATAAATAAATAAATAAATAAATAAATAAATAAATAAATAAATAAATAAATAAATAAATAAATAAATAAATAAATAAATAAATAAATAAATAAATAAATAAATAAATAAATAAATAAATAAATAAATAAATAAATAAATAAATAAATAAAGCCATTTCCCTAGTCATCGCATGAACTTTTTAACTTGAGATATGGCATGTTGTTCTCTGTCATAATTATGTATAATAAATAAATAAATAAATAAATAAATAAATAAATAAATAAATAAATAAATAAATAAATAAATAAATAAATAAATAAATAAATAAATAAATAAATAAATAAATAAATAAATAAATAAATAAATAAATAAATAAATAAATAAATAAATAAATAAATAAATAAATAAATAAATAAATAAATAAATAAATAAATAAATAAATAAGCAAATAAATAAAATAAAGATACCAAAAAATCTTAAAACAATCGAAAATAATTTATTTATTTATTTATTTTGTTAATAATTTGTTTATTTATTATTTATTTATTTTTTAGTTATTATTATTTATTATTTATTTATTTAAAGAGAAACTATTTTCAAGAGCTCTGATGGGACCAGAACAAAGTTAAGTATTGCAACTATGCAATCTTCAAGATGAGATTCACAATTCAGTCCTGAAATAAGTCAGCTAAAGTCACAGAGATGCTAATTGGCATTCCTCTAAACTCTGGAGAGAAGGAATAAAATAATCTCACATTACGAGAAGGACATCGTCCAAATTAAAAGAGTTAATAATGCCTAGCTGCAGATGCTGAATGCCACAAATTTGGCAAAGGGGTGGTCATTCTGGTGCTCTTAGCTGTAGTTTCAGTGCCATCTCCTCTCAGAGCAAGACCTTGACGAACAGAAACGTAATGGATGAAAATATCTGGAACAGAGCCCGTGTATTTTTTTCCTTATGAGTAGCAAATTGTCTAGAAAGCAGCGCTCCTACATCCCCAGTAGTGGAAGGAATAGTAATCATCACATCAATAGCTTCATGGTGAGCAGCTGGTCTCATGATTTTTGAAACTTCTAGTCCAATCCTTCCAATTAGCAAACCCACGAGTTACCTAAATTGAAATTTTATATTGATTATCAGTGTGCTTAAACATATTCTTCCTAGTTAGCTCACTACCCATTTAATCTAACAACTTTCCCATAATTATTGTTAATATGCTACAGATATATAAGCTAGCTAACTACCAATTGTTCTAGGCCTATACATGTAGCTAGCTAGCAAGCTATCTTCTTTGTTATATTTGAACTATATTATATACTCACAAAGGCTGGGTCAAGAGAGCCTGTCTTCATCATCTGTTTCTTTGTAGCCATGAGGCAGACATGGCAAAAAAAACATCCTTTGCCTCATCATAGTGAAGGAATTGCCACTTGGTGAACCACTCTGGCTGAAAACTACGCAGAACTGCATTCTTTTTTCCGAAAGATCGCTTGGGAAAATGAAATGCCCGTGGCTGATGAGGCTGCTCAGGGATATTTTCAGTTACTATCTCACCTACTCGTGAACTAGAAGCCATGACCTTTCTTTAGGACTAGAACTCGATGGACCACGTGCCTATAATTAATTTTTTATTTTTTACTATTTTTTATTTAAATTTTTTTATTTTTATAGCTTGGCTTGAAATTTGGTGCGGCCAAAACCGGAGCAGCCGTAGTGGTTGCTACGGCCACATGACTAAGTCATGACTAAGTCATGTGGCTACCTTTACAAGTAGTCATGTGGCTACCTTTACAAGTAGTCATGTGGCTACCTTTACAAGTAGTCATGTGGCTACCTTTACAAGTAGTCATGTGGCTACCTTTACAAGTAGTCATGTGGCTACCTTTACAAGTAGTCATGTGGCTACCTTTACAAGTAGTCATGTGTCTACCTTTACAAGTAGTCATGTGGCTACCTTTACAAGTAGTCATGTGGCTACCTTTACAAGTAGTCATGTGTCTACCTTTACAAGTAGTCATGTGGCTACCTTTACAAGTAGTCATCTGTCTGCATTTACAAGTAGTCATGTGATTACCTTTACAAGTTGTCATGTGGCTACCTGAGAGCATGGTCATGGTGAAACTTATAATAGAAAGTACATAAATGTCTGTCAGATTTGAAGAGAGATTTTTTACCTTCTTCATACCTTCTTCATATTATGACTAATTGGTATATATGTGTTGCATTGTGGTGTGTCAGAATAGAATGACATATTGGTATGTCACAATCCTAGTGTGTGGTATGAATATGGTTGTCTGCTCAATGTGTTAATTAAATCATGTTCTATTGCTGCATGCACATAGCAATGAAGCCTCTCCTATGCTATACTCCATTCTATTATAGTGAACTGCTTCACTCCAAATGTGGCTGCTGATGTGAGAGTGTGGCCCTTCACTAACACTCTTGTAGGAGCTACTATTACATACAGCTGTTCAGATGGGTACTTACCCCAAACTAACCAGACATCTCAGTGCTCACAAGTGGGCAGTGTTGGAGTATGGATGCCTGACCCAGCACTACTAGATTGCTCAAGTAGGTCGAATCTTGACTTTATATTGCCTACATGTATTTAGTGCTCAACAAACTCTCACTTGGCATAGTATATGTGCACTGACTATCTCAATAGTCGACTTATATTTACTCACTGGATGTCTGGGCTGATATTCTAGCCTTCATCAGATTATTTCTGTGTGAAGGCTAGAACATCTGGTCGAAACTTCAAGTGAGAATTTTTTGGTTGATTATCAGGAAAGTCATCATGCTTATTTCAATATTTATTAGTTGTGTGCAGTATCCCTCCCTCTCTCGTGGCTGTGCCAGTGCAAGCTAATGATAGTCGTCCATATATGGAAGGAGATGTGGTGAACTTTCAGTGTCTGAGTCCTGCAGATGTAATGACTGCTACATGCACTATGGAAGGAAGTTGGAGGCCTGATCCACAACTGCTGAGCTGCTCCAGTGCAACTGAAGACACTATAACTACTACTGCAACCAAAGCCACTCAAGGTATGCAATTGCCTCATCTGTTAGGTCTGTGGGGAAAGTTCATTGAAGAAGTGCATGTGTCCATACAATATGCAAGTGGATGGCTTCTGATGTTGCCACTCAAGTAAGCTATCACTCTGCTAGTTGAACATCTGTATAAATACAATGTAAATAATTGCTAGTTGCTATTATATTGTTACAAACAGCTACAGGTAACCCTGTGCATTATAGGCAGTTGATATCTGACACATTGGTATTAAGATGTGCTCCATATAAAGTTGCTGTTGTGGGGTGGGGCAATACAATTATTAGATCTACCTGGGAGTTTCCAGTGTCACCAGCCAGTGCTAGCATTAGATCTACCTGGGTGTTTCCAGTATCACCAGCCAGTGCTAGCATTAGATCTACCTGGGAGTTACCAGTATCACCAGCCAGTGCTAGCATTAGATCTACCTGGGAGTTTCCAGTATCACCAGCCAGTGCTAGCATTAGATCTACCTGGGAGTTTCCAGTGTCACCAGCCAGTGCTAGCATTAGATCTACCTGGGAGTTACCAGTATCACCAGCCAGTGCTAGCATTAGATCTACCTGGGAGTTACCAGTATCACCAGCCAGTGCTAGCATTAGATCTACCTGGGAGTTTCCAGTATCACCAGCCAGTGCTAGCATTAGATCTACCTGGGAGTTTCCAGTGTCACCAGCCAGTGCTAGCATTAGATCTACCTGGGAGTTACCAGTATCACCAGCCAGTGCTAGCATTAGATCTACCTGGGAGTTACCAGTATCACCAGCCAGTGCTAGCATTAGATCTACCTGGGTGTTTCCAGTGTCACCAGCCAGTGCTAGCATTAGATCTACCTGGGAGTTACCAGTATCACCAGCCAGTGCTAGCATTAGATCTACCTGGGTGTTTCCAGTGTCACCAGCCAGTGCTAGCATTAGATCTACCTGGGAGTTTCCAGTGTCATCAGCCAGTGCTGCTAGCATTAGATCTACCTGGGAGTTACCAGTATCACCAGCCAGTGCTAGCATTAGATCTACCTGGGAGTTACCAGTATCACCAGCCAGTGCTAGCATTAGATCTACCTGGGAGTTACCAGTATCACCAGCCAGTGCTAGCATTAGATCTACCTGGGAGTTACCAGTATCACCAGCCAGTGCTAGCATTAGATCTACCTGGGAGTTTCCAGTATCACCAGCCAGTGCTAGCATTAGATCTACCTGGGAGTTTCCAGTGTCATCAGCCAGTGCTAGCATTAGATCTACCTGGGAGTTTCCAGTGTCATCAGCCAGTGCTGCTAGCATTAGATCTACCTGGGAGTTACCAGTATCACCAGCCAGTGCTAGCATTAGATCTACCTGGGAGTTTCCAGTGTCATCAGCCAGTGCTGCTAGCATTAGATCTACCTGGGAGTTACCAGTATCACCAGCCAGTGCTAGCATTAGATCTACCTGGGAGTTACCAGTATCACCAGCCAGTGCTAGCATTAGATCTACCTGGGAGTTACCAGTATCACCAGCCAGTGCTAGCATTAGATCTACCTGGGAGTTTCCAGTGTCACCAGCCAGTGCTAGCATTAGATCTACCTGGGAGTTTCCAGTGTCACCAGCCAGTGCTAGCATTAGATCTACCTGGGTGTTTCCAGTGTCACCAGCCAGTGCTAGCATTAGATCTACCTGGGTGTTTCCAGTGTCACCAGCCAGTGCTAGCATTAGATCTACCTGGGAGTTTCCAGTGTCACCAGCCAGTGCTAGCATTAGATCTACCTGGGAGTTACCAGTATCACCAGCCAGTGCTAGCATTAGATCTACCTGGGAGTTTCCAGTGTCACCAGCCAGTGCTAGCATTAGATCTACCTGGGAGTTACCAGTATCACCAGCCAGTGCTAGCATTAGATCTACCTGGCAGTTTCCAGTGTCACCAGCCAGTGCTAGCATTAGATCTACCTGGGAGTTTCCAGTGTCATCAGCCAATGCTAGCATTAGATCTACATGGGAGTTTCCAGTGTCACCAGCCAGTGCTGCTAGCATTAGATCTACCTGGGTGTTTCCAGTGTCACCACCCAGTGCTAGCATTAGATCTACCTGGCAGTTTCCAGTGTCACCAGCCAGTGCTAGCATTAGATCTACCTGGGAGTTTCCAGTGTCATCAGCCAATGCTAGCATTAGATCTACATGGGAGTTTCCAGTGTCACCAGCCAGTGCTGCTAGCATTAGATCTACCTGGGTGTTTCCAGTGTCACCAGCCAGTGCTAGCATTAGATCTACCTGGCAGTTTCCAGTCACCAGCCAGTGCTAGCATTAGATCTACCTGGGAGTTTCCAGTGTCATCAGCCAATGCTAGCATTAGATATACATGGGAGTTTCCAGTGTCACCAGCCAGTGCTGCTAGCATTAGATCTACCTGGGAGTTTCCAGTGTCACCAGCCAGTGCTAGCATTAGATCTACCTGGGAGTTTCCAGTGTCACCAGCCAGTGCTGCTAGCATTAGATCTACCTGGGAGTTTTCAGTGTCACCTGTCAGTGCTAGCATTAGATCTACCTGGATGTTTCCAGTGTCACCAGCCAGTGCTAGCATTGGACCTGCCTGGGAGTTTCCAGTGTCACCAGCCAGTGCTGCTAGCATTAGATCTACCTAGGTGTTTCCAGTGTCACCAGCCAGTGCTAGCGTTAGAACTACCTGGGAGTTTCCAGTGTCACCAGCCAGTGCTAGTATTAGATCTACCTGGGTGTTTCCAGTGTCACCAGCCAGTGCTAGCATTAGATCTACCTGGGTGTTTCCAGTGTCGCCAGCCAGTGCTAGCATTAGATCTACAAGGGTGTTTCCAGTGTCACCAGCCAGTACTAGCATTAGATCTACCTGGATGTTTCCAGTGTCACCAGCCAGTGCTAGCATTGGACCTGCCTGGGAGTTTCCAGTGTCACCAGCCAGTGCTAGCATTAGATCTGCCTGAGTGTTTCCAGTGTCACCAGCCAGTGCTAGCATTAGATATACCTGGGTGTTTCCAGTATCGTGAGCCAGTGCTAGTATTAGATCTACCTGGATGTTTCCAGTGTCACCAGCCAGTGCTAGCATTAGATCTACCTTGGTGTTTCCAGTATCATGAGCCAGTGGTTATTAGATCTACCTGGATGTTTTGACCAGCCAGTGCTAGCATTAGATCTACCTGGGTGTTTCCAGTGTCACCAGCCAGTGCTAGCATTAGATCTACCTGGGTGTGTCCAGTGTCACCAGCCAGTGCTAGCATTAGATCTACCTAGGTGTTTCCAGTGTCTCCGGCCAATGCTAGTATTAGATCTAGCAGGGCGTCTCCACTGTCACCAGCCAGTGTTAGCATTAGATCTACCTGGGTGTTTCCAGTGTTACCAGCCAGTGCTAGCATTAGATCTACCTGGGTGTTTCCAGTGTCGCCAGCCAGTGCTAGCATTAGATCTACAAGGGTGTTTCCAGTGTCACCAGCCAGTAACTAGAATTAGATCTACCTGGGTGTTTCCAGTGTCACCAGCCAGTGCTAGCATTGGACCTGCCTGGGAGTTTCCAGTGTCACCAGCCAGTGCTAGCATTAGATCTTCCTGAGTGTTTCCAGTGTCACCAGCCAGTTCTAGCATTAGATATACCTGGGTGTTTCCAGTATCGTGAGCCAGTGCTAGTATTAGATCTACCTGGATGTTTCCAGTGTCACCAGCCAGTGCTAGCATTAGATCTACCTTGGTGTTTCCAGTATCATGAGCCAGTGGTTATTAGATCTACCTGGATGTTTCCAGTGTCACCAGCCAGTACTAGCATTAGATCTACCTGGGTATTTCCAGTGTCACCTATCATTAGATCTACCTGGGTGTTTCCAGTGTCACCAGCCAGTACTAGCATTAGATCTAGCAGGGTGTTTCCAGTGTCCTGGAGCCAGTGCTAGCATTAGATATACCTGGGTGTTTCCAGTATCGTGAGCCAGTGCTAGTATTAGATCTACCTGGATGTTTCCAGTGTCACCAGCCAGTGCTAGCATTAGATCTACCTTGGTGTTTCCAGTATCATGAGCCAGTGGTTATTAGATCTACCTGGATGTTTTGACCAGCCAGTGCTAGCATTAGATCTACCTGGGTGTTTCCAGTGTCACCAGCCAGTGCTAGCATTAGATCTACCTGGGTGTGTCCAGTGTCACCAGCCAGTGCTAGCATTAGATCTACCTAGGTGTTTCCAGTGTCTCCGGCCAATGCTAGTATTAGATCTAGCAGGGCGTCTCCACTGTCACCAGCCAGTGTTAGCATTAGATCTACCTGGGTGTTTCCAGTGTTACCAGCCAGTGCTAGCATTAGATCTACCTGGGTGTTTCCAGTGTCGCCAGCCAGTGCTAGCATTAGATCTACAAGGGTGTTTCCAGTGTCACCAGCCAGTAACTAGAATTAGATCTACCTGGGTGTTTCCAGTGTCACCAGCCAGTGCTAGCATTGGACCTGCCTGGGAGTTTCCAGTGTCACCAGCCAGTGCTAGCATTAGATCTTCCTGAGTGTTTCCAGTGTCACCAGCCAGTGCTAGCATTAGATATACCTGGGTGTTTCCAGTATCGTGAGCCAGTGCTAGTATTAGATCTACCTGGATGTTTCCAGTGTCACCAGCCAGTGCTAGCATTAGATCTACCTTGGTGTTTCCAGTATCATGAGCCAGTGGTTATTAGATCTACCTGGATGTTTCCAGTGTCACCAGCCAGTACTAGCATTAGATCTACCTGGGTATTTCCAGTGTCACCTATCATTAGATCTACCTGGGTGTTTCCAGTGTCACCAGCCAGTACTAGCATTAGATCTAGCAGGGTGTTTCCAGTGTCCTGGAGCCAGTGCTAGCATTAGATCTACCTGGGTGTTTCCAGTGTGACCAGCCAGTGCTAGCATTAGATCTACCTGGGTGTTTCCAGTTTCACCAGCAAGTGCTAGCATTAGATCTACCTGGGTGTTTTCAGTGTCACCAGCCAGTGCTAGCATTAGATCTACCTGGGTGTGTCCAGTGTCACCAGCCAGTGCTAGCATTAGATCTATATGGGTGTTTCCAGTGTCACCAGCCAGTGCTAACATTAGATATACCTGGGTGTTTCCATAGTCACCAGCCAGTGCTAGCATTAGATCTACCTGGGTGTTTCCAGTGTTACCAGCCAGTGCTAGCATTAGATCTACCTGGGTGTGTCCAGTGTCACCAGCCAGTGCTAGCATTAGATCTATATGGGTGTTTCCAGTGTCACCAGCCAGTGCTAACATTAGATATACCTGGGTGTTTCCATAGTCACCAGCCAGTGCTAGCATTAGATCTACCTGGGTGTTTCCAGTGTTACCAGCCAGTGCTAGCATTAGATCTACCTAGGTGTTTCCAGTGTCTCCGGCCAATGCTAGTATTAGATCTAGCAGGGCGTCTCCACTGTCACCAGCCAGTGTTAGCATTAGATCTACCTGGGAATTTCCAGTGTCACCACATCCAGTGCTAGCATTATATCTACCTGGGTGTTTCCAGTGTCACCAGCCAATGCTAGCATTAGATCTACCTGGGAGTTTCCAGTGTCACCAGCCAGTGCTAGCATTAGATCTACCTGGGTGTTTCCAGTGTCACCAGCCAGTGCTAGCATTAGATCTACCTGGGAATTTCCAGTATCACCACATCCAGTGCTAGCATTATATCTACCTGGGAGTTTCCAGTGTCCAGTGCTAGCATTAGATCTACCTGGGAGTTTCCAGTGTCCAGTGCTAGCATTAGATCTACCTAGGTGTTTCCAGTGTCACCAGCCAGTGCTAGCATTAGATCTACCTGGGTGTTTCCAGTGTCCAGTGCTAGCATTAGATCTACCTGGGAGTTTCCAGTGTCCAGTGCTAGCATTAGATCTACCTAGGTGTTTCCAGTGTCACCAGCCAGTGCTAGCATTAGATCTACCTAGGTGTTTCCAGTGTAACCAGCCAATGCTAGCATTAGATCTACCAGCGTGTTTCCAGTGTCACCAGCCAGTGCTAGCATTAGATCTACCTGGGAATTTCCAGTATCACCACATCCAGTGCTAGCATTATATCTACCTGGGTGTTTCCAGTGTCACCAGCCAGTGCTAGCATTAGATCTACCTGGGTGTTTCCAGTGTCCAGTGCTAGCATTAGATCTACCTAGGTGTTTCCAGTGTAACCAGCCAATGCTAGCATTAGATCTACCAGGGTGTTTCCAGTGTCACCAGCTAGTGCTACCTGGGAGTTTCCAGTGTCACCAGCCAGTGCTAGCATTAGATCTACCTGGGTGTTTCCAGTGTCACCAGCCAGTGCTAGCATTAGATCTACCTGGGAATTTCCAGTATCACCACATCCAGTGCTAGCATTATATCTACCTGGGTGTTTCCAGTGTCACCAGCCAGTGCTAGCATTAGATCTACCTGGGTGTTTCCAGTGTCCAGTGCTAGCATTAGATCTACCTAGGTGTTTCCAGTGTAACCAGCCAATGCTAGCATTAGATCTACCAGCGTGTTTTCAGTGTCACCAGCCAGTGCTAGCGTTAGAACTACCTGGGAGTTTCCAGTGTCACCAGCCAGTGCTAGCATTAGATCTACCTGGGTGTTTCCAGTGTCACCAGCCAGTGTTAGCATTAGATCTACCTGGGTGTTTCCAGTGTTGCCAGCCAGTGCTAGCATTAGATCTACAAGGGTGTTTCCAGTGTCACCAGCCAGTACTAGCATTAGATCTACCTGGGTGTTTCCATAGTCACCAGCCAGTGCTAGCATTAGATCTACCTGGGTGTTTCCAGTGTTACCAGCCAGTGCTAGCATTAGATCTACCTAGGTGTTTCCAGTGTCTCCGGCCAATGCTAGTATTAGATCTAGCAGTGCGTCTCCACTGTCACCAGCCAGTGTTAGCATTAGATCTACCTGGGTGTTTCCAGTGTCAACAGCCAGTGCTAGCATTAGATCTACCTGGGTGTTTCCAGTGTCACCAGCCAGTGCTAGCATTAGATCTACCTGGGAATTTCCAGTGTCACCACATCCAGTGCTAGCATTATATCTACCTGGGTGTTTCCAGTGTCACCAGCCAATGCTAGCATTAGATCTACCTGGGTGTTTCCAGTGTCCAGTGCTAGCATTAGATCTACCTAGGTGTTTCCAGTGTAACCAGCCAATGCTAGCATTAGATCTACCTGGGAGTTTCCAGTGTCACCTGCCAGTGCTAGCATTAGATCTACCTGGATGTTTCCAGTGTCACCAGCCAGTGCTAGCATTAGATCTACCTGGGAGTTTCCAGTGTCACCAGCCAGTGCTAGCATTAGATCTACCTGGGTGTTTCCAGTGTCACCAGCCAGTGCTAGCATTAGATCTACCTGGGAATTTCCAGTATCACCACATCCAGTGCTAGCATTAGATCTACCTGGGTGTTTCCAGTGTCACCAGCCAGTGCTAGCATTAGATCTACCTGGGAATTTCCAGTATCACCACATCCAGTGCTAGCATTATATCTACCTGGGAGTTTCCAGTGTCCAGTGCTAGCATTAGATCTACCTAGGTGTTTCCAGTGTCACCAGCCAGTGCTAGCATTAGATCTACCTGGGTGTTTCCAGTGTCACCAGCCAGTGCTAGCATTAGATCTACCTGGGAATTTCCAGTATCACCACATCCAGTGCTAGCATTATATCTACCTGGGAGTTTCCAGTGTCCAGTGCTAGCATTAGATCTACCTAGGTGTTTCCAGTGTCACCAGCCAGTGCTAGCATAAGATCTACCTGGGTGTTTCCAGTGTTACCAGCCAGTGCTAGCATTAGATCTACCTGAGTGTTTCCAGTGTCACCAGCCAGTGCTAGCATTAGATATACCTGGGTGTTTCCAGTATCGTGAGCCAGTGCTAGTATTAGATCTACCTGGATGTTTCCAGTGTCACCAGCCAGTGCTAGCATTAGATCTACCTTGGTGTTTCCAGTATCATGAGCCAGTGGTTATTAGATCTACCTGGGTATTTCCAGTGTCACCTATCATTAGATCTACCTGGGTGTTTCCAGTGTCACCAGCCAGTACTAGCATTAGATCTAGAAGGGTGTTTCCAGTGTCCTGGAGCCAGTGCTAGCATTAGATCTACCTGGGTGTTTCCAGTGTGACCAGCCAGTGCTAGCATTAGATCTACCTGGGTGTTTCCAGTGTAACCAGCCAATGCTAGCATTAGATCTACCAGGGTGTTTCCAGTGTCACCAGCTAGTGCTACCTGGGAGTTTCCAGTGTCACCAGCCAGTGCTAGCATTAGATCTACCTGGGTGTTTTCAGTGTCACCAGCCAGTGCTAGCATTAGATCTACCTGGGAATTTCCAGTATCACCACATCCAGTGCTAGCATTAGATCTACCTTGGTGTTTCCAGTATCATGAGCCAGTGGTTATTAGATCTACCTGGATGTTTCCAGTGTCACCAGCCAGTGCTAGCATTAGATCTACGTGGGTATTTCCAGTGTCACCTATCATTAGATCTACCTGGGTGTTTCCAGTGTCACCAGCCAGTACTAGCATTAGATCTAGCAGGGTGTTTCCAGTGTCCTGGAGCCAGTGCTAGCATTAGATCTACCTGGGTGTTTCCAGTGTGACCAGCCAGTGCTAGCATTAGATCTACCTGGGTGTTTCCAGTGTCACCAGCCAGTGCTAGCATTAGATCTATCTGGGTGTTTCCAGTGTCACCAGCCAGTGCAAACATTAGATATACCTGGGTGTTTCCATAGTCACCAGCCAGTGCTAGCATTAGATCTACCTGGGTGTTTCAAGTGTTACCAGCCAGTGCTAGCATTAGATCTACCTAAGTGTTTCCAGTGTCTCCAGCCAATGCTAGTATTAGATCTAGCAGGGCGTCTCCACTGTCACCAGCCAGTATTAGCATTAGATCTACCTGGGTGTTTCCAGTGTTACCAGCCAGTGCTAGCATTAGATCTACCTGGGTGTTTCCAGTGTCGCCAGCCAGTGCTAGCATTAGATCTACAAGGGTGTTTCCAGTGTCACCAGCCAGTAACTAGCATTAGATCTACCTGGGTGTTTCCAGTGTCACCAGCCATTGCTAGCATTGGACCTGCCTGGGAGTTTCCAGTGTCACCAGCCAGTGCTAGCATTAGATCTTCCTGAGTGTTTCCAGTGTCACCAGCCAGTGCTAGCATTAGATATACCTGGGTGTTTCCAGTATCGTGAGCCAGTGCTAGTATTAGATTTACCTGGATGTTTCCAGTGTCACCAGCCAGTGCTAGCTTTAGATCTACCTTGGTGTTTCCAGTATCATGAGCCAGTGGTTATTAGATTTACCTGGATGTTTCCAGTGTCACCAGCCAGTGCTAGCATTAGATCTACCTGGGTATTTCCAGGGTCACCTATCATTAGATCTACCTGGGTGTTTCCAGTGTCACCTGCTAGTACTAGCATTAGATCTAGCAGGGTGTTTCCAGTGTGCTGGAGCCAGTGCTAGCATTAGATCTACCTGGGTGTTTCCAGTGTGACCAGCCAGTGCTAGCATTAGATCTACCTGGGTGTTTCCAGTGTCACCATCCAGTGCTAGCATTAGATCTAGCAGGGTGTTTCCAGTGTCACCAGCCAGAACTAGCATTAGATCTACGTGGGTGTTTCCAGTGTCACCAGCCAGGCTAGCATTGGTTCTACCTGGGTGTTTCCAGTATCGTGAGCCAGTTCTAGCATTAGATCTACCTGGATGTTGTTTCCTGTTTCACCAGCCAGTGTTAGCATTAGATCTACCTTCGTATTTCCAGTGTCACCTAGCATTAGATCTACCTAGGTGTTTTCAGTGTCACAAGCCAGTGCTAGCATTAGATCTACCTGGGTGTTTCCAGTGTCACCAGCCAGTACTAGCATTAGATCTAACAGGGTGTTTCCAGTGTCATCAGCCAGTGCTAGCATTAGATCTACCTGGGTGTTTCCACTGTCACCAGCCAGAACTAGCATTAGACCTACCTGGGTGTTTCCAGTGTCACCAGCCAGTGCTAGCATTGGATCTACCTGGGAGTTTCCAGTGTCACCAGCCAGTGCTACCATTAGATCTACCTGGGTGTTTCCAGTGTCACCAGCCAGTGCTAGCATTGGATCTACCTCGTTGTTTCCAGTGTCACCATCCAGTGCTAGCATAATATCTACCTGGGTGTTTCCAGTGTCCAGTGCCATTAGATCTACCTAGGTGTTTCCAGTATCACCAGCCAGTGCTAGCATTAGATCTACCTGGGTGTTTCCAGTGTCCAGTGCCATTAGATCTACCTAGGTGTTTCCAGTGTAACCAGCCAATGCTAGCATTAGATCTACCAGGGTGTTTCCAGTGTCACCAGCCAGTGCTAGCATTAGATCTACCTGGGTGTTTCCAGTGTCCAGTGCCATTAGATCTACCTAGGTGTTTCCATTGTAACCAGCCAATGCTAGCATTAGATCTACCAGGGTGTTTCCAGTATCACCAGCCAGTGCTAGCATTAGATCTACCTGGGTGTTTCCAGTGTCACCAGCCAGTGCTAGCATTAGATCTAGCAGGGTGTTTCCAGTGTCACCAGCCAGACCTAGCATTAGATCTACCTGGATGTTTCCAGTGTCACCAGCCATGCAAGCATTGGATCTACCTGGGTGTTTCCAGTATCGTGAGCCAGTGCTAGCATTAGATCTACCTGGGTGTTTCCAGTATCGTGAGCCAGTTCTAGCATTAGATCTACCTGGATGTTTCCTGTTTCACCAGCCAGTGTTAGCATTAGATCTACCTGGGTATTTCAAGAGTCACCTAGCATTAGATCTACCTAGGTGTTTTCAGTGTCACCAGCCAGTGCTAGCATTAGATCTACCTGTGTGTTTCCAGTGTCACCAGCCAGTACTAGCATTAGATCTAACAGGGTGTTTCCAGTGTCACCAGCCAGTGCTAGCATTAGATCTACCTGGGTGTTTCCCCTGTCACCATCCAGAACTAGCATTAGATCTACCTGGGTGTTTCCAGTGTCACCAGCCAGTGCTAGCATTGGATATACCTGGTAGTTTCCAGTGTCACCAGCCAGTGCTACCATTAGATTTACCTGGGTGTTTCCAGTGTCACCAGCCAGTGCTAGCATTGGATCTACCTGGGAGTTTTCAGTGTCACCAGCCAGTGTTAGCATTAGATCTACCTGGGTGTTTCCAGTGTCACCAACCAGTGCTAGCATTAGATTTACCTGGATGTTTCCAGTGTCACCAGCCAGTGCTAGCATTAGATCTACCTGGGTATTTCCAGGGTCACCTATCATTAGATCTACCTGGGTGTTTCCAGTGTCACCTGCTAGTACTAGCATTAGATCTAGCAGGGTGTTTCCAGTGTGCTGGAGCCAGTGCTAGCATTAGATCTACCTGGGTGTTTCCAGTGTGACCAGCCAGTGCTAGCATTAGATCTACCTGGGTGTTTCCAGTGTCACCATCCAGTGCTAGCATTAGATCTAGCAGGGTGTTTCCAGTGTCACCAGCCAGAACTAGCATTAGATCTACGTGGGTGTTTCCAGTGTCACCAGCCAGGCTAGCATTGGTTCTACCTGGGTGTTTCCAGTATCGTGAGCCAGTTCTAGCATTAGATCTACCTGGATGTTGTTTCCTGTTTCACCAGCCAGTGTTAGCATTAGATCTACCTTCGTATTTCCAGTGTCACCTAGCATTAGATCTACCTAGGTGTTTTCAGTGTCACAAGCCAGTGCTAGCATTAGATCTACCTGGGTGTTTCCAGTGTCACCAGCCAGTACTAGCATTAGATCTAACAGGGTGTTTCCAGTGTCATCAGCCAGTGCTAGCATTAGATCTACCTGGGTGTTTCCACTGTCACCAGCCAGAACTAGCATTAGACCTACCTGGGTGTTTCCAGTGTCACCAGCCAGTGCTAGCATTGGATCTACCTGGGAGTTTCCAGTGTCACCAGCCAGTGCTACCATTAGATCTACCTGGGTGTTTCCAGTGTCACCAGCCAGTGCTAGCATTGGATCTACCTCGTTGTTTCCAGTGTCACCATCCAGTGCTAGCATTATATCTACCTGGGTGTTTCCAGTGTCCAGTGCCATTAGATCTACCTAGGTGTTTCCAGTATCACCAGCCAGTGCTAGCATTAGATCTACCTGGGTGTTTCCAGTGTCCAGTGCCATTAGATCTACCTAGGTGTTTCCAGTGTAACCAGCCAATGCTAGCATTAGATCTACCAGGGTGTTTCCAGTATCACCAGCCAGTGCTAGCATTAGATCTACCTGGGTGTTTCCAGTGTCACCAGCCAGTGCTAGCATTAGATCTAGCAGGGTGTTTCCAGTGTCACCAGCCAGACCTAGCATTAGATCTACCTGGATGTTTCCAGTGTCACCAGCCATGCTAGCATTGGATCTACCTGGGTGTTTCCAGTATCGTGAGCCAGTGCTAGCATTAGATCTACCTGGGTGTTTCCAGTATCGTGAGCCAGTTCTAGCATTAGATCTACCTGGATGTTTCCTGTTTCACCAGCCAGTGTTAGCATTAGATCTACCTGGGTATTTCAAGAGTCACCTAGCATTAGATCTACCTAGGTGTTTTCAGTGTCACCAGCCAGTGCTAGCATTAGATCTACCTGTGTGTTTCCAGTGTCACCAGCCAGTACTAGCATTAGATCTAACAGGGTGTTTCCAGTGTCACCAGCCAGTGCTAGCATTAGATCTACCTGGGTGTTTCCCCTGTCACCATCCAGAACTAGCATTAGATCTACCTGGGTGTTTCCAGTGTCACCAGCCAGTGCTAGCATTGGATATACCTGGTAGTTTCCAGTGTCACCAGCCAGTGCTACCATTAGATCTACCTGGGAGTTTTCAGTGTCACCAGCCAGTGTTAGCATTAGATCTACCAGGGTGTTTCCAGTGTCACCAGCCAGTACTAGCATTAGATTTACCTGGGTGTTTCCAGTGTCACCAGCCAGTGCTAGCATTGGATCTACCTGGGAGTTTTCAGTGTCACCAGCCAGTGTTAGCATTAGATCTACCTGGGTGTTTCCAGTGTCACCAACCAGTGCTAGCATTAGATCTACCTGGGTGTTTCCATGGTCACCAGCCAGTGCTAGCATTAGATCTACCTGGGTGTTTCCAGTGTCACCAGCCAGTGCTAGCATTAGATATACCTGGGTGTTTCCAGTATCGTGAGCCAGTGCTAGTATTAGATCTACCTGGATGTTTCCAGTGTCACCAGCCAGTGCTAGCATTAGATCTACCTGGGTGTTACCAGTATCGTGAGACAGAACTAGCATTAGATCTACCTGGGTGTTTCCAGTGTCACCAGCCAGTGCTAGCATTGGATCTACCTGGGAGTTTCCAGTTTCACCAGCCAGTGCTAGCATTAGATCTACCTGAGTGTTTCCAGTGTCACCAGCCAGTGCTAGCATTAGATATACCTGGGTGTTTCCAGTATCGTGAGCCAGTGCTAGTATTAGATCTATCTGGATGTTTCCAGTGTCACCAGCCAGTGCTAGCATTAGATCTACCTTGGCGTTTCCAGTATCGTGAGCCAATGGTTATTAGATCTACCTGGATGTTTCCAGTGTCACCAGCCAGTGCTAGCATTAGATCTACCTGGGTATTTCCAGTGTCACCTATCATTAGATCTACCAGGGTGTTTCCAGTGTCACCAGCCAGTACTAGCATTAGATCTACCTGGGTGTTTCCAGTGTCCTGGAGCCAGTTCTAGCATTAGATCTACCTGGGTGTTTCCAGTGTGACCAGCCAGTGCTAGCATTGATCTACCTGGGTGTTTCCAGTGTCACCAGCAAGTGATAGATTTAGATCTACCTGGGTGTTTTCAGTGTCACCAGCCAGTGCTAGCATTAGATCTACCTGGGTGTTTCCAGTGTCACCAGCCAGTGCTAACACTAGATGTACCTGGGTGTTTCCATGGTCACCAGCATTAGATCTACCTGGGTGTTTCCAGTGTCACCATCCAGTGCTAGCATTAGAACTACCTGGGAGTTTCCAGTGTCACCAGCCAGTGCTAGCATTAGATCTACCTGGCTGTGTCCAGTGTCACCAGCCAGAGCTAGCATTAGATCTACCTGGGTGTTTCCAGTGTCACCAGCCAGTGCTAGCATTAGATATACCATGGTGTTTACATGATCTCACCAGCCAGTCCTAGCATTAGATCTACCTGGGTGTTTCCAGTGTTACCAGCCAGTGCTAGCATTAGATCTACCTGGGTGTTTCCAGTGTCTCCCGCCAGTGCTAGTATTAGATCTAGCAGGGTGTTTCCACTGTCACCAGCCAGAACTAGCATTAGATCTACCTGGGTGTTACCAGTGTCACCAGCCAGTTCTAGCATTGGATCTACCTGGGAGTTTCCAGTGTCACCAGCCAGTGCTACTGTCTTTTTCATGCATGAAGGTGGGCCTAGCTGGCTCCATCTCTCCCCTTGCCCTCCTGTCTTATTCATGCATGAAGGTGGGGCTAGCTGCCTCCATCTCCCCCCTTGCCCTCCTGTCTTATTCATGCATGAAGGTGGGCCTAGCTACCTCCATCTCCCCCCTTGCCCTCCTGTCTTATTCATGCATGAAGGTGGGCCTAGCTGCCTCCATCTCCCCCCTTGCCCTCCTGTCTTTTTCATGCATGAAGGTGGGCCTAGCTGCCTCCATCTCCCCCCTTGCCCTCCTGTCTTATTCATGCATGAAGGTGGGACTAGCTGCCTCCATCTCCCCCCTTGCCCTCCTGTCTTTTTCATGCATGAAGGTGGGCCTAGCTGCCTCCACCTCCCCCCTTTCCCTCCTGTCTTATTCATGCATGAAGGTGGGCCTAGCTTCCTCCATCTCCCCCCTTGCCCTCCTGTCTTATTCATGCATGAAGGTGGGCCTTTAGCTGGCGTTTATTAATGCATCATTATTAACACCACACTGCTGCATTAGCTTCCAATACCATTATTCATAGTATGCAAAGAATAATGTTTTCAACAAAACAAGCTCATTAACACGACCAGATGTAAATTGATGCTAAGTGTCGAGGGCAGCCCCTCGACATTGCCCAAGAACCATCAAGATGGCCCTTAGGCCTGCCTGAACACGCTCACAGCTGATAATACTAATTAGTTTTGTTATCATCTAATTATCCTTGAGGTGACCTCATTAGAGTTCATACCAACTATTCAGTTTCACAACTTCTATTTTATATTGGCATATGGAAGCCTATGTGTTTTTTGTGCTTTGGACTTTTGTGAGTGTATTGTAGATTGTGTGGTTTCCTGTTTCCTGGGAGGCAGGGTATTTAAACCCTGGCTCCCAGCTGTTCGTTAGTTCTATCTTGAATTGCTCAATTATTCTATTGGCTTTATAACGTTCTAAAATTCTCTGAATTAAGCTAAGGAGTGGTTGTACAGCATAGATATTACTCTGGTGGCAGCTTTGTTACCAAGTTGGGAGTTAGCTACAGAAGTGACCCTCAACATATGGTGGCAGCGGTGGTTCAACTGAAGAAGAAGACGAACATCCATCACAAGGAACCGCTAAGCAGGCTAACGTATTCTAAACCATATCAGTGGAGTAGGAATGTCTGCTCCAAGAGCTATCCAAACTCGTTCCATGACAGACAGCAGCACAGACGAGGAGACAAACTTAGTCTTACCAACGAAAGATCCAATGGAAGCGCTTCAACAAGCCATGATTTCCATGATGCAGTCGATGGAATATGACAGGAGAACGAGGAGAGAGGCTGATGAAGTACGCCAACAGCAAGAAGAAGCGAGGCTAAAAGCCGAACTGGACAAGGAAACAGCAGAGAAAGCGAAGATTACAAAGTGGGAAGCCGACGCAGCACAAAGAAATAAAGAGGAAGATAACCGACGAGCTGCAGACATAGTAGCCAAAGAACTGCAGATGAAGAGTCAAACCACTCTACACGCTCTGCAGAAGTTGGACAATCAGACCGACCTGGAAACTTATCTGGTTCACTTCGAAGTGTCCATGGCGGAAGGTCTAATCCCTACCAGGGAGTGGATTCAATTACTACGGAAACAAACGATGGAAAGGGCAGCGGAAGTATTCCAGGAACTAGATGGAACAATGCCTTACCTTCAAAACTCGATTTTTGGAGAGGCTTGGATGCACTAGTGCTAAGGCTAGACAGACAGTCTGGAGGAATCAGCCATCAGACCAACAGTCTCCTAGAGCACATCTGACTCCAATCATTCGAGGGATTAATAGACTGACTAACAATTTGAAGGATACCAAGGAATTCATGATGGAGATGTTCCAAGGTGTTCTTACCCTATATTACTCTGCCAAGATGTGCCACTCACTGAGAGGGAAGGATTTCAACAACATGCAACAAATCGTTGACGACATGGAAGCGGCTTGGGAATCCAGACCATACTCAGAGCGCTCAAAGATGCATAGGACAGCAGCCGAAAGGACGTTCAGCAACAGGAGACAGCAGTGGACCAGACCTAGAGATGCACAACCTTCAGAGGGAACAGGTGGGTGCTTAACTAAGGGCGGGAGTGGGGGTGAGCTTGCTGAGTTGAGTGGGGGGAGGGCCAAAGAGGTAGCCGGTGGTAGCCAGGATATCCCAGCCCTTTCTGAGAACCCATTGTGCTACTATTGTAAACAGCAAGGGCACTATAAGAGAAATTGTCCCAAGTTGAAATCTAAACTGGGAAAGATCAACTCAGAATCAAAGTCTGAGGAACATAAGGCCTTAATTAGGATAGGAACCATTGATGGTAGACCCTGTAGGTGTTTGATTGACACGGGTGCTAACCGAACAACTGTTCCTGCACGCTTTATCCAGCCTAAGAAGTTTACTGGGGTTGAGGAGAAAGCTGTGCTAGCAACTAATGAGATCGAGAGCCTTAGGACTGCTGAGGTTGATTTGAAGATAGATGGTATCACCCATACCATGGTAGTCTTTGTTATTGACAAGGATGCGTCTCATGTGTTATTGGGCACAGATCATCCTGCTGTTAAACATTGGATTACAAGGAAGTCCTTACCAGAGCTGACTGATGCTCCTGTGCCTATAGCAGCCATTACTAGGGCACAAAGCCAGGCACTGGAAGCACAAGATGCCACTGATGAGGTAGCAAGTGCTCAGTCCGGAGCTAAGGTTAAGCCCTTTTTGCATGAACAACCCAAAGTTACCAGTCCTCCTGGAGAGGAAGGAGTCAGCACGAGTGCGGATGAGGTAGCGGATGAGGTGGAAGAAGACTCTTCGGTCTTGGTTGAGGAAGTTGTCCTTAATGGGTTAGAGGGAGCTCAATCTAGTGACCAGCCAATTCCTGTGCTTTCCAAAAGTGAGGAAGAAGTTAGGAAGCTAGTTGCTCAGTAGGTGGAAGATGTTAGCCTGTCGGAGATGAGGAGTAAAGCTGAAAAGCAGGAAGATGGTTATTGTAGGGAGAACGGAGTTCTAGTGCATGTCAAGTTGGTAGATCCTCAAAAGGAGTTGTCCAGAATTGTCGTGCCATCTTGTAGAAGGAAAGAGGTGTTGGACATTGGGCACAGAGGGTTAGTTGGTGGACATTTTGCACACAATAAGATGCTTGCCATCCTATCTCACCACTTCACATGGCCTGGTATTAGGAAAGACATTAGGGCATACTGTAGTGCCTGCCCAGAATGTCAAAAGGCAGGGAGGCAGCTACAGCCTAGTGTACCCATGGTAGTTACACCAATCATATCAGAACCTTACCAAAGGATGGCCTGGGATCTGGTAGGAAAATTGGATAAAACCAAACAAGGTCACAGGTATATCCTGACCATTATGTGTCTTGGCACCAGATACCCATATGCTATTCCTTTGAAACGGGTAGATGCTGAATCAGTAGCAGAGGGTTTAATGGAAGTAATCTGTCACACAGGCACTCCGGTTGAACTCTTGTCAGATCAAGGATCTGTTTTTCTGGGAAAGGTTATTAAGGAGTTATGTAGGCTCTTGAATATCAAACAGATAAAGACAACAGCCTACCACCCCCAGACCAACGGGATACTAGAACGGTGGCATGGTTGTTTGAAGAGTATGATTCGTAAGATCCAGGGCAAAGACCAAGAATGGGACAAACTCCTAAAGTATTGCTTGTTAGCCTACAGAGCTGACTGATGCTCACAGCCACAGGGTTTTCACCTTACGAACTAGTTCATGGTAAGAGCATGAGAGGTCCCCTTGAGGCAGTTAAAGTGGGCTGGATAGGGGGAGACATCAGCTTTACCAGCACGGTTGAGTGGGTACAGGTATTGAGGGAGACCCTAGTAGCTCTACACGAAGTAGCTCATGCCAATGAGGCTATTGCAAAAGGAAAATCCAAGACAGCATATGATGCTAGATCCAAGGCCCGTAGCTTTGAGCCAGGGGATCTTGTGTTATGCCACACCCCTGGGCTCACGGGGAAATTGCATTCAATCTGGGATGGCCCCTATGTAGTGAGTGCTAAACTATCTAACTGCAACTACACTATTGCAGTCCAAGGCAAAAGATCTAGACAGGTCACTGTGCATATCAACAGGTTAAAAGCTTGGAAGACCCCAACTGCCAACTTGTTCCGTGTTGTAGTGGCAGATGAGTCTGAAGTCAACCCTGAACCTATTGGGAAGGTTAGGATGGGTGTTACTCACTTAACTGAGGAACAGCGCCTCGGGTTAGACCTGCGGCTTGCCAAATTCCCTGATCGAGTTACCCATATCTTAGGTGTTGCAAAATTTGAAGAGAATGACATTAATGTCAAAGAAGGTTATCCTTTGAGAACTCACCCTTATCGTATTGCTCCAGGCATGGTTGATGATTTGAAGGGAGAGGTTGATGATCTCCTTAGGAAAGGCATTATTGTTCCATCAAAGAGCCCATGGTCATCACCAATGGTGCCTCTCAGAAAAAAGAGTACTGGACAGGTGAGGCTTTGCATTGACTATAGGAGGCTAAACAAGATTACTATTTCAGATCCCTATCAAATGCCATGTATTGAGGACTTACTAAATCAGGTCTCAGGTGCAATCTGGTTATCGAAACTGGACCTTAACAAAGGCTTCTATCAGGTACCCTTGAGTAGAAAAATCCAGGACAAAACAGCATTTTGCACACCGTGGGGCAAGTATGCCTTCACGCGTATGCCATTTGGGCTGAAAAATGCGCCTGCGGCATTCCAGAGGTGCATGCAGAACACCCTTGCGCATCTGTCCAAGTTCAGTTCAGCTTATATAGACGACATTTTGATTTTTTCCAATAGCTGGGAAGAACATTTAGACCAGATTGAAGCTGTGTTACTTGCACTGAGAGAGGCTGGACTCACTGCCAACCCGGATAAGTGTGTGGGGGGTGCAAAGTCGCTTGAATACCTAGGACATGAGATAGGTCATGGGATGGTTGGTGTACCAGAAGCTCGGGTTAAGGCCTTGAAAGACTTTATCAGACCAACCAACCAGAAAGGGTTGAGGGCATTCCTGGGGACGGCCGGTTACTACCGGAAGTTTACCCCTGATTTTTCCAAGTGGGCGGGTCCCCTATTCGATGCCCTTAAGAAAGGTGCCCCCTGTTCCCTTGTATGGGATGAACATATGTGTACATCATTTAATCATTTGATCTCTGTTCTTTGCCACGAGCATACGCTCACACTCCCCAGAAAGGACGACCAGCTGATACTCCATACAGATGCTTCAATGATGGGCATCGGAGCTGTACTATCAGCCATGCGGGAGGACGTTGAACGACCAGTGGCCTATTTTTCAAAAAGACTATCAGCGGCAGAGAAAAATTACACCGTCTCTGAGTTGGAGTGTCTAGCAGTGGTAAAGGCTGTCGATCACTTCGCCATCCACCTACTGGGACGGGTCTTCACCGTGGTGACCGATCACCGTGCCCTGGTAGCCCTCCAAGACTCAGGTCGCCTGAATGGGCGCCTCATGAGATGGGCCCTGGCACTCCAGGTATTCGACTTTGAAGTGAAGTACAGACCCGGCATATATCATCAAAACGCCGATGGCTTATCAAGACAGTGTTGGCCAGAGGATGATTCGGCCAAGACACCTTCGACAGTGAATCGGGCGCTAGATGATGAAGCAATCACTGGCCCTAGGCTCATGCAGGAAGCGATCTCCACAGGAGGAGGACTCATACCAGAGGGGAGAGCTCCAAGCTTAGGAGGGGGAGATGTCGAGGGCAGCCCCTCGACATTGCCCAAGAACCATCAAGATGGCCCTTAGGCCTGCCTGAACACGCTCACAGCTGATAATAATTAGTTTTGTTATCATCTAATTATCCTTGAGGTGACCTCATTAGAGTTCATACCAATTATTCAGTTTCACAACTTCTATTTTATATTGGCATATGGAAGCCTATGTGTTTTTTGTGCTTTGGACTTTTGTGAGTGTATTGTAGATTGTGTGGTTTCCTGTTTCCTGGGAGGCAGGTTATTTAAACCCTGGCTCCCAGCTGTTCGTTAGTTCTATCTTGAATTGCTCAATTATTCTATTGGCTTTATAACGTTCTAAAATTCTCTGAATTAAGCTAAGGAGTGGTTGTACAGCATAGATATTACTCTGGTGGCAGCTTTGTTACCAAGTTGGGAGTTAGCTACAGAAGTGACCCTCAACACTAAGTGTGACACACTCCACATTGCACGTGCTATTTCCATATCTGCCATGCCCAAGCCTCAATCATATAATCCATTGAGGTAAAAATATTGTTGGTATACACCACACCCAATACACACCACACCCACAAAACCTGGGCACACATAAGCATTCTGGTGGGTAGATGCATGCTCTTTGTTAGGCGTTGGGAGGTTTGTTGATGATCTTTGTTATAAGAGCACCTCCTAGGCAACAAGCTTAGCCAGTAACATATTATTATAGTGCATGTACAGAGAATAGCATGTCACATGCACAATAAGTTATGCTAACATAAACTATTATTCTTATTGCATTGTGAAAGTATAACTAAAATACTGCCACATGATTGTTGTATTAAAGAGACATGCACGCACAGCTCTTCACATGATTCCTTGTACTATATATAGAGGCACAGCAGGTAATACAATTAGTATACAAGTTATAGGGGAAGATATGTAATTAAAGGTAAGGGATCATCAAACTGATTGTGATCCCACATGAGCATAGTCTTGTTTGCTTTCTTTTTTTACAAACAGTCCAATATACTAGTCGTAGTAGTAGTAGTAGTAGTAGTAGTTGTTGTTGTTGTTGTTGTTGTTTAAAAAACAAACATAATTCTTGTTTACACTTGTTTAGTTGTTGGTGTTTTAGAGTTGCACTCTGAGGCAAGCAAACCTCAGCAAGCCAATGAGCCACTCGTATTAAACACCTCATCTAACTTATTATTATTGTAGTGCAGTACAGAAGTGGCACATACATATCATACCTGCTTTGTTGTTAGAGTTAGCCAGGGAGAGGTGCAGGAGTTGCAGAGGAGAACTCCAGATTCTTCAAAGACATGGCAAGACTTGCACACTCCAGATCAAGGACTAGACAAGAGATGCATGTTCCAGATCTTTCAAAGACTTGGTGAGAGTTGCATATTCCAGGTCCTTAAAAGTTATATAATCCAGACCTTCAAGGACTAGGCAAGAATTGCAGAAGAGAACTCCAGAACTAACCAAATAGCAGATGTCCATTGATAATGTAGACACACATATATGCTCGTAGAGTGCCTGCTTTTGCTTATTTTTATTTGAAGATTATTCATCAGCAAATCAACTGACCTCTCAGTTGACATTCAGCTGCACAGCATAGCATAGCCCAAGTCCTGTGAAGGATGTCCCTTACCCAACTCTGATTGTAAACAGCACATGAGCTAGCTGGACTGCATCAAATGCCTTTCTATGGCAGTCAAGTCATCACTGAGTCATGGATGTGTATTGGAAGATTTGGAGTCTTCTGGTGCTAGAGTTCTTATGAATGGACCTCTTGTATGCAAGTTATGTGTGGGAGGACACAGAGACAGGCATATATGATACATGCATAGATCCTTCACATTTTATGTGTTTTTTAATGCAGTTTACTACTTTAGTGAGGGTTCAGGCTACTCAGCAAGTGTTTTTGGTGATAATAGCATCGACAACCACCTGAATGACCTGTGGATTTTAGGGCTCTAACTTCCATTTTTAAAAGTGGATCAAACAAATATAGGTATAGCAATAGCATACTACCTGATAACTTTAGACTATGACCTGGATATATATCTACCAACCCACTGCAGCTTAGAGTTGTGAAGCAGCCTAGCAGCAACTACGTCTGCTTGAATCTGTGCTGGTTGGCAAACAGTGATCAGTAGGAAATATATTATGAAACAAATAATAAGTGTGCTAGCTCTGAGAGCAAGGCCACCAACACCACTAGCCTCTCACTCACTCTGAAGCCAAGGCCACTACTTTTCAAAACATGGCTAGAACTTGCCAACGCTGACTAAACTTGAAGGATCTTGAAGTATCAGCTGTACTATTGCTACTTTCTTGAGGGCAGCTAAACGTGTGTGCATCCGCCAGGTCAGCTGATAGAATAAGTAATTATATGTCCTTACTTCAACTGACCAACTAGCCATATCTATAGTAAATGTTTTAGCAATTTCTGGAAAATATGTACCACATGCTACACAGACTAACACAAAAAGGTTCTCAATGTGTGTCTCTTTCCCCTCACAGTTCAGTGTCTTGGAATAGCTATGCATCTGTTGTACTATTCATTGTCCCTGCACTCCATTTTTGCTTTTGCCAGCCAAGGCTGACAATCCACCCCGGCAGGGAAGTGCTGTTGTTGTTTAGAACCAGAAGTGATAAGGTGGTTGTGTTTTTGCACTATATATTAGAGGTGACTATAATATGAGCAGATTGAACTACTAATAAGATGCACATTCAAAGCTTATTTCATGCGGACTCCTATGTAGTAGCGTGGGCT
Organism: Cladorhizidae sp. MBARI D1340-BT2; assembly: GCA_028752905.1. Lineage (NCBI taxonomy): Eukaryota > Metazoa > Porifera > Demospongiae > Poecilosclerida > Cladorhizidae > Cladorhizidae sp. MBARI D1340-BT2. The sequence continues at coordinate 9,529,713 of JAQNBH010000012.1, read as the reverse complement.
TGGCTTTAGCATACCATTACTAGTAGTCACTCCATAGTTCTACTATATAGGGTAGTAACTAACATAACACTCCATGATACACCCATCAAGTTGTGTTATGTCAAACACAGCAATAAATACAGGTGATACTTCGTCATTAATTTAAATTAACAATGTATAACTGCGTACCTGATATACTGTTCCTAAGAGAGTGCACAGAATAGGAAAGCTATTCATTTGGAAAATCTTTACACACAAAAGAAGTGGTAGGATCAAACTTCACAAGCACTTTTCCTTCGAGATTGCGAGAGCAACGGCGAGAGGAACAAGGTCGTCATTAGAAACCCACACTAACTTGCTTCAACACACAAATTAACTAGTTCTGTCAATGCCGATATAATAGGAGAGATTGAGTATGCAGACCTGTCAAATAAAATGCCTGCTGTAGAGAGTCAGATTCTACTCTATGAATGAGAGCTTTTTTTTTTGACATTACTTGTCTGTCTGTCTATATACTTTTTCCAGAGACATGCAATCTCTTCCCCGCTCCAACCGCAAGCTGTGCTCAGGCATGCCCCACAACAACCTGTATTGTCTGGTTGGAGCAATTGGTGTTTGAAGTAAGCCACACTCACTGGAGAAGTGAATGATTACATTGGTATGCATGCCTGTATTGTTGGCCTTGGTGGATTATGCTAGAACTTCTACATATTTTTTTCTGTTTTCCTCATATTATTCGTCTATATATTATTGTTCTTTCCAAATGTTTATACCTCAATTATGTTGACTGACTGATTACTTACTAAGTTGAGCTTTGCCTACCAAGACACAGGAAACTGTATTGTTGTTCAGTGCCTCTGCCAGTGATCATTATCTCGGACTCCTGTATGAGGCCAAGCAGCCAGGTTCTTTCCATTTATGCAGATGGAGGAATGACTCCAATCCAGAAAATTTCTCAATGCTTGACCCTACCCCTTAGAGTTATACCAGCTTTTGTAGGAGCCCAAAACCCGGGTTTTGTCAGCCACTGAGGAACTCCTGAAACAATACAAACCTTTGGATGATCTTGATGTTGCTACAGAGTTCTTAGATCATTTAGTTGTAGCCAGAATGCAACGCTGGCTAGAGTCTGTCAAAGAACTCAATTTCACAAACTCTAGTAGGAAGTCCTGGAATCTCCTTAAAAATCTTGAAGCAGCTTTACCTGCTGTTCACCAACCATCTTAGGTTTCAACGTTACAATGCAGTTGCTGCTAGGCTAGTTCGATGGCTTCCATAAAAGAAGCCCGATGGGAAGTGGAAAAAAACTTTGCAGAGACCATCTCCTCATCACCACTAATATCCACTTCTGTGACCCCTACATCAGAGCTGATATCGATGCTGATCTCTCCTTTACCAAAGCAAGGAGAGCCACAGCTGTCGATGGCATCTACCCTGGATTCCTGAAGAACCTGGGACCAGTGGACGTAAAATTTAATGGTTGACTTTATTTTTCACCACAGTCCATGCAACTGGTGTCATACCATCAATTTGGAAAAAGGATAAAATCATTGCCATCCTCGAGCCGGGGCTAGTTATTGACCCATATCACTCCATTGCACTTTCTTCAAGTTATTTGAGTCCTACTACTGATGGGGTTTTCTCCATTTGTTGTGCCTATCCTTCCCAAGGAACAACTGGTCAGGTCTCACTAATAATTCTTGTGACTTAACTTTCTCTCTAAACCTCCCTTAAGCTACTATGCAATAGAAGGTTCATTCTCAAATAAAATAACTTACCACTCCATTCTTGAGTTTCACAAGGAATCACCTTAGGTCTTTTTTGTTTTTGCTTAACACCAATGACCTCCTGATACCTTATGGTTCTATTCTAGGGCAAGATTATTTCCCAAAATTCCCAAACTACAACTGAATTATGAATAAATACAGGACATGAGTATTACGATGAAGCAAACATTCTCTCACATGATGTGTAGTGAATATGAATGCGTTAGGAAGTAGCCACTCACTACATTAGTTGACCTAGTTTTTAAAATGGTGGACCACAACCCCCCAAAACAACAGAGCTCATATCTCTGATGAAACACACATTGGCATATTCTTGCAGTTTTCCAAAAACACTTCTAGTGTGCCCATGCATTGCTAAGATTAGAATTGGCAGATGTTAAAACTGTGAAAGTATCAAAACACTTTGAAATTCATCTTATCTTCTATCTCTGTTTCTAGTAGAATATTCCATGTGTTGTAATACACATCGGCAACTATTCTGTTTCTGGATTGCAGGAAAAAATGATGGCTAGTGTGGTTGTCAATTATGCAATCAAGCAGCTAGCCCATGTGGTGTTTAATGATCAGGATGGAGTAAACATAGAAACATGACTCAAGTTACCCGACCGGCAACTACTATTGACTAATCTTGCTACTAAACATTCAGTGGACCTTCAACTTATGGACATGGGACTTGCACTATTATGTCACATACATTCAGCCACGCTTACCTATGGTATCATTAATTCTATGCTCCATAGGATTTTGAATGACTTTGTGAGCATTAGACATTATTTGCCTCACAAACTCTACCACAATCTGATCATGTCTGTGCAAGGTGAGGTTGAGGAAGGAAAGTGAAAGTGGCATAAGTGCTGAGCCTGCCTGTGAGATTGCTGCTAATTCTTCTCAGAAAGCATTGCAAGGTGGTTGTTTATTGGTTTGTCTTGGGAATGAAAAAGTTCACTGAGCAGGAGTGACCCTTGTGTGTTTCATGGAGGGAGTAAACCTGCTCACCTATTCACAAGATACTACTTCTTCCCAGCTGTTGTAGGCTATCTCCCACTTCGACTAGCACCTGAGTTTACTACATGTAGCACACTGGGCTCATTCCCACTCAATGGTGCTCCCTTCCTCCCTGAGACAAATCAGTGAACTTTTGCCTTACAATGAAACTAGTATCAAGCTCACAAGTAAGCTCCGCACTAACAACACTTCAACTTCCACACCTTACTATCCCTTACTGTAGGTTTGAAGGAAAAGAAAGTTATACCATATTTTGTGAGCGTTCCAGCCTTTTAGTTTGGTCCATGTATACAGTAAAAGGATGTGTAATACTCACAAATCCAAGCCATCAGTTGTTCACAGGACTCATCTTATGTAGTATATGACAATTGAAATCACCAGCAAGGACTTCTGGTGAGTATTAACAGGAAGTACTTCATGCCACTTTGCATGAGGTGGTTTGTACACATTTGTGATGATGATATCCCCAACCTTCACAGTTGTCATGGAGACATTTTTTGTGCTCGATTGATTGAGGATGGAGAAATCAAATCAGTCAGGTTGTGTCTTATGTAGGTATTTTGGCATGCAGCAAAAGTTTGAAGCCATAAATGTGAAGCTTTGAGGCTGGGATCAACGCTAATATGAATCCTTGCAAAATGAGGACATCACATCAATGTCCTTGGTAGATCATGACAAGTCATCACACATTGCTCAAAACAGACCTTCCACTAAAGTTGATTAGGTGCAATGGGTTTTCCCTGTGATGTAGAAGGAAGTGCTTGTGTAGAAATCCAATTACAGTGGTCCCTCCCTAGTAAGACCACCCAGGGAGCACTTCCAACTGGTCTTATTAGAAAGGTGGTCTTACTTGGGAATATCGCTCTCGGGCATGGCAGGGGTCTCACAAAGCATTGCTCAATGGATTTTATTGTGTAGTGTACACACATTCATAATATTAAACCAACTGCAAGCTCCCAAGACAAGATACTGTATTCTCATTTGGAATTATGGGTGTGTCTTGGAATGACATTGGTTATCATTGTACACATGTATGTATTGGACATTAGACTCATGCAGTGTCCTTAGGACACAGAAAGTCTGAGATACTGGACTGGACAGTCCGCTCCATCCTGTTCTCGATGACCATCTGCTCGATAGAATCAGCACCTGTCACAAGCTTGGGAATGCCTCGATGAGTGGCAAAGTCACACAGCTTGCACACCATCTCGAACACCTCTGACACAGTCACAGGAGTGGGCATGGGGCCATCCTCCTCATCATCTGACTCAGGCTCCTCAGGCGAGGAGTCAGCAGGAGTGGCAAGGGCATGATTGGGCAGGATCATAGTGGTCCTCACTGGTGAGCACCTCGCTGTCGATGTTGGCGTAGCCTTCGGCAGTGTCACACCCTCCGGCAGCTGCGCATTTATGACTCCTTGACCTCAGCAGCAGGGGCAGTGGTGGTCGTGAAACCACACTTCTTAAAGCACTTCTTGATGGTGGACACGTGGAGGTCATCCCAGGCCTTCTTGAGCCAGTAGATCGCCATCAGAACATCCACCTTCTTGACAAGCGAGCTAATTTTCTCAGTGCAACCACCATCGGCATTCACAGTGTCGTCCTTAGCCGGAGAATATAGCGGATCATCTGCTTCCAGTAGACCAGCTTCATGGCCTGGATGATGCCAGCATCTATAGGCAGAAGCTTAGAGGTGGTGTTGGCGGGCAGGAAGACAAGCTTGAGGTTGATATCTGAGTGCGCTGAGCAGTTGTCAATGAAGATGATGATCTTCCGGCCCTTGGCAAGCATCTTATTGTCGGTGCGCTTGAGCCACTGCTCCCAGATAGATGTGAGTGCTCATCCATGCCTTGGCCTATGCCTCATACTCGATGCCGAGGTCCCTCTTTGGATCAATGCAGATGTAAATATGTACCAGTTCCTGATCTTTCACTGTTAATGGAAGGTAGATCTTCAAACAAAAAACTAAATTCACTGTATTCTTGGATGCTTGGTCTTACTTGGGAGGATATTGACCCAGCCAAGTGGTCTTATAAGAGAGGTGGACTTATCTTAGAGGGTCTTACTTGGGAGGGGCAAAATAAAGGCAGCCAACCGGGAGCAAGCCAAAATGGTCTTATAATGGAGGTGGTCTTACTGGGAGGGTCTTAATACGGAGGGACCACTGTATTGAGAAATCTCGTAGTAAAGTAATTTCCTGTTTGCCCAGCCATTACTACCATGTTATTGCAAGCAAAGCCTCAGGAATGTAACACTGCAGAGGCCTGAGTATAACATTGACCAGTGAGCTGCATTAATTTTGGAGTTACAACATTTTTAATTTTGTTGGTTATTTGGGGATGGCAGCAGAAGTTACCAGACCTTTCAAATGCTTTAGAAGAAGTAGTTCTGGCCCTGGAACAAGACTTATTAGAGCTTGAACATGAGTATGGAGCAGCTGATATACAATAGCAAAGCATGGTGGGAGATCCTGATAGCTCCTCCATCATGTCTGAAGTGGAGAGTGATGAAGAGGAGCAAATCTTCATATGTACCATGGGAATCTGTGGAGGTTGAAGCAAGAGAAAGTGACTTACAAGAAGAAGGCAGAGTAAAGAAATTCCTCTCAGACACATGTAATGCCATTTGGCTCTGTGGGAAATAAGCCTTGTTGTCTGACACTTTCAGCTGATGCCATTCGTAATTGTAGACAGTCGTGTTTTGAACTTTCACATAATGAGCTAGACTTGGTGATCATGTCTCGGGTTCACTTTTTCAGCACTGTATCTGGGTGTAGGCCTGTTTCTAGCTTCTACTTTCATGGAGTTAAAATTTGCCAGGCTACTTTCCTTTTTGTGCACTGCATTAGTCGTAACCGATACTTGCGTGTTTTGGAACTGTACAAAAAAGAAGGCTTGACTGTGACTAAACATGGCAATACTGGTGGGATACCAAAGCACACATGTACCTTTGAGCAAGTCAAAGAGGTTACAGCTTTTGTTAAGAACTATGCAAGTGCCCATGACTTACCTGTTCCTGGTCGTTTACCAAACACGAAAGACAAATTGTTGTTACTTCCTTCGAACATGTCTAAAATAAACATGTCTAAAATATTTATATTTCAAATCTATAAAGAAGCAACACTAGCCCTAGTCATAAAAGTAAGTTTTATAAACTGTGGTCTCGATTTACACCTTATGTAGCTGTAATGAAGCCAGCGAGTGATCTTTGCTGTCTATCATGAAAGCAGCACCAATGCCTGAACATGTAGGAAAAGAGAGGTACCAAAAGGCATCTTTACACCTTGATCAAGCCAGGGAAGGAAGACATTACTATTGAGAGCAGTGTGAAAATGCCAAGGATTCTTGGAAGGCTTATACCTGAATGAGGGCTTACGACTGGTTAGTTCTGGTGTTAGACTGAGCAACTTCTTGTAGGCGGCTGCTTGACTATAAGCTAGCAAATAGAAACTAGTTATATTTAAAAACTGTTACAAACTAATTTAAACTAGAATTTGCCAATGTAGACAACAAACATTTACAGGATCCTTAATAATGAGGACCAATTATTAGATTAGTTACATAATGAGATTCTTTATGTGGCACATGGATTATCCAACTCTTACCTGGACGTGCTTGCATCTGTAGATAGCTATATATATTTTGTAGTACGTCACGGTCTCACTTGTGGTATTACTATTGTATATTTTCCCAATTACCTCAGCAGATACCGGTATAATATATGTATATTATATATATAAAGTTACATATACCAACATATATACCAAATGTCAATCTCGCATGCGCATGAGATAGCTAAAATGTGCCCAGTAACTCCTGGTTGCCATGCATAACCTGAAACTTGGTTTAGTGCTATAAGCTAATTTCACTAATGAAGTGAAATGATTTCTTGACTCAGCATCTCAAGGGAGGAATGGGAAAGAACCTCAAACATGGCACATTTGCTTGACTTTAGGTGCACCTATTAAATATGTTATTTGTGGAAGTGTTTGTACCCTTACACAAGCTTGGCAGGTGTGTACTTGGACATGCTAACTTTCATAAATGCACACATCACTGAATCTGCCTCTAGGACATGGAGATTATAGTGCATCCCACTCATCATATGATATGATAGGCAGAGTATAGTTGGTTACTTTTATGATTCTGCAGGTGCTCCTAAACAGAATGACCTGGTAATTCAACTAGTGGACAAATATGCCATCACTTGATGTTGTGTGCCATTAATTTCCTATATAGTATTTAGATATTTGAGAAATCAATTAGAATTGAAATTGGAGCTTGTAAATGAACTTTGGGAACATACGTATTGGTAAATCTGCTGGTAGAAAAGCTTGACATTTGTTCTTCAATGGATTAGCTAGATGCTCTAAGCTTCTAGCCTTCATGAAGGTACCTGCCAAAAGTAGAATTATAGTACATGATGGTAATATTTGCAACTTGAAAAGGTGTGGATTCAGCAGAATCAAATTGCTGCAAGAATAAGCTTGTAGCACAAGATCTAGACCCCTTGACAAAGCCACTTATTTTTCTGAGCTCTTGGACAAAATTGTGAAAGTGGCAAAACCCCTGACTGTGTAGATTAACCTTGAAGGGTTAGAGGTTAAGGTGCAAGATTGAACACAGCCCATTTGCTTGTCCTTTAGGTCCACCTATTAATGATAGCAGAGAATGACATTGAAATAACTACAGAGTTTCTCATTATCTACATAATTTATGTTGCTATATTTATACATAATTATTTATAAAAATAACTAGCTATCAAGTCTTAACCATTTTTAATTAATGGACATGTCCATAAGCTACATTATGTTGAAGGTCCACTTCATGTTTAGTAGTAGTAGGTAGCTCTATGTCCTCATAGAGTGGAGCAGGGGGCTGGCTGGGAGGTGGGCATGTCTCCCTGCTACACTTGATGTAGACAATGACTGCACCCACTCCTGCCGCCACTCCAGACAACAGCCCCAGAAGGAAGATGCACACACCAGCTGTAACAACTACAGGTACACTCACTGCACACATACACACACACACACAGCACACACACACACACACACAATATTTATATAAATACACACACTGTATATAGACTACACAGTCAGCACCCATGGACACTTAACCTTTTATCTCAAAATTCTGATGGGTGGGACGCTTGCTCTAGCAAACATGCCTGCCAGTGAGCAAAGAGAGTAGTGTAGTACTCCATATAATTCACACTAAAGACCTAGGGCATGGAACTTGCAGCCTTTGCAAATACTATCACTTGTTTACACCTTATTATCAGGTATTTACAATAGTGTGGAAATGATAACCTAGCAGAGTGACAGATCATGTTCTTACTTGAGTGGCATCATCAGAAGCTATCCACTTGTATATTGTATGGACACACACACTTCTTCAATGAACTTTCCCCACAGACCTAACAGGTGAGGGAATTGCATACCTTGAGTGCATTTGGTTGCAGTAGTAGTTGCAGTGTCTTCAGTTGGACTGGAGCAGCTCAGCAGTTGTGGGTCAGGCCTCCAACTTCCTTCCATAGTGCATGTAGCAGCCATTACATCTGCAGGACTCAAGCCAGACAGACACTGAAAGTTCACCACATCTCCTTCCACATACGTACGACTTTCATTAGCTTGCACCGACCCATTCAGAGGAGAGGGCGGGGCATTGCACACAACTAATAAACATTGTAATGATAACTAACAATATATAGTCAAGGTTATACCTACTTGAGCAAGTTAGTGCTGGGTCAGGCATCCATACTCCAACACTGCCCACTTGTGTGCACTGAGATGTGTGGTTAGTTTGGGGTAAGTACCCATCTGAACAGCTGTATGTAATAGTAGCTCCTACAAGAGTGTTAGTGAAGGGCCACACTCTCACATCAGCAGCCACATTTGGATTGAAGCAGTTCACTATAATAGAAATAGCATAGGAGAGGCTATGTACATGTACAGCAATAGAACATGAGAATAGTGTGTAACTTGCATGGCTATATTATGTGGATACCTCATTGATACCTATCTTATCCTGCCACATCCACCAGAATATAATTCACACTTGCAAATAGTTAGCATCAATTGCAACTGCAAATTTCTAGAATGTTTTGTAACTTGCATCATATAAAATCAATTTGTGCACTCTGTCTTGATAATGGTCAAGTTTTTGTAAGTGTGTCCATGAGAGATGCTCTCTGGCGAATGTACCCAGGGAGGGGATGCCATGCCTACACTTGCTAAGCCTCTTCAAACCTCGAGCAATGGACTAGGAACGTGTTTGCTGTTGCCACTGCATGCTTGTCATGCACATCAACCACTGCCTCTGTCTACACTTATATGGTTCTGCACACTTTATACAACTTCAGCTTCAAAGCTGCACTGTTCAAGTATGACCCGAGGCCTTCACATTGCATTGAACCTTTCATAGTACGCTCATGACCATGTGCAGTCAATACCAAGAATTATGAACTGCATCCATCCTTTATGAACTTCACAAAACATTCCAAATAACATGAATGTAAGGGTTTGTACATGTCTTACAGTTTTGAGGTGCATTTGTATATACTGCCATAATGAAGAATTCACGGTCTGCTGGGAATCTTATTGGGGCTACAACCAAATTTAGGCAGCTGGAAACTGCCCATGTGAGTGTTGAGATGTGAGCTTTATGTTTGGGGGGTTGCCATCCATGATGTAATAGTGCCCCCCAAAAAACACCAGAACTCATCAAGTGTTCTGATGTGCAGGTGTAGACAGCATTGCAGGCATATAAAGAAAGAAAAAATGCGGTTAAAAAATGGCATTTTTATGGCACGTGAGTAACGTGCTAGTATAGTACAAGTTTATGTCTAGACTCATCACTCAACGCCCACTCACTCTAAGTAGAAACAAAATTACGCTAAAGACAATGGGAGAAGTTATTTTTTCCTTTTATCCTTGACTGCAGTCCTCTGAGTATCGGTGGAGTAGCCCTCGACATCACAGCACACCATCACAGCACACCTGAGGGCCCTCGACATCACAGCACACCTGAGGGCCCTCGACATCACAGCACACATGAGGTCCCTCAACATCACAGCACCTGAGGTCCCTCAACATCACAGCACCTGAGGGCCCTCTACATCACAGCACCTGAGGGCCCTCTACATCACAGCACCTGAGGTCCCTCAATATCACAGCACCTGAGGGCCCTCGACATCACAGCACACCTGAGGTCCCTCTACATCACAGCACCTGAGGTCCCTCGACATCACAGCACCTGAGGTCCCTCTACATCACAGCACCTGAGGTCCCTCTACATCACAGCACCTGAGGTCCCTCAACATCACAGCACCTGAGGCCCCTCAACATCACAGCACCTGAGGTCCCTCTACATCACAGCACCTGAGGGCCCTTGACATCACAGCACCTGAGGGCCCTCAACATCACAGCACCTGAGGGCCCTCAATATCACAGCACCTGAGGGCCCTTGATATCACAGCACCTGAGGGCCCTCAACATCACAGCACCTGAGAGCCCTCGACGTTGCAGCATCTGAGGATGGTTTGGAGCAGCAGACATCAAAACACCAATTCTCAGAGAGTCACTCTCAACTTTGGCACACCAGCTCCTGGAAACTCTACACATGGAGCACAGCTCAACTAAAGTGGCTTCATTATCACCTCAGCTCACTGGCTGCTAGACTGCAGTAGCTCTTGACATCGACATAGCTGACTGTCATTCGAATGCACTATCCAGACATCACCACAGTTGACCGATGCTTAGTGCAGGTACTCTCTACATCACCACAGCTCCCTAGCCACTTACCTGGATACTGGACTAGCTCTTGGAATCAGCAAAGTTTACCTGCTGCTTGAATGCTGCAGCTCTGAACAGGACACACCCCACCACGGAAAATAACAATCTTAAAAGCACGCCATTAAAAATGGATTTCATAGAGTTCATGCATTCAGTATATTCTGCACGGTCCCATGCTACGTAAATGTAAAGTTTATTTTTACCTATTGTGTATATTAGAAAAAGAGAACATGATATTTAACTTGAATGTAGCTGTATGTATAATTAGACAAGTGCAATGTACCTCTCAAGAAGCTGATGACCCTCCTGACCGGCCCTGCACAGTTGCTGGCTGTGATGACGATCATGTAGTTAGTGTTGTAAAGGAGAGTAATGTCAGCACTGAAGGTAGAAGAAGTAGTGCTCTGCAGAGAACCTAGAGACACAGCAGAAGGTGAGACCTCCAGAGTGGGAGTTCCTCTCCCATTGGTGATGGTGAACTGTAGAGTCAGTCTGAAGGTGTTAGCTTCATTGATAACAGCAACTTGCACATCAGACACGTCTGGAGGAGTGGCTGGATAAAGGAAATCAGTACTGATATATAAGAGGACTGGTGACTGATTGACTGGCCTATAGAATTCCAGGGGGAGCCTTGGTGGTGGACTCAAAAGGGCTCTTTGGGGATAACTTTTCACGAGGAAGGTCATGGGCACATCAGATTTAGAATAGAGGTTTCCACTTGAGATGAAATGATACAATACAACAGCACAGCACTTGGCATTATCACCAGTTAGCCATTTTATTAGGGACATACTCCTGATGATACACACAAGCACTGGCAGCATTAAGCTCACACCATGCAAGCAGTTTGCTATTGAGCCTGCCTCTAGCCTTACTCATTAAGAACACCACATCTGCTAAAATTCACACAAGGCAGCATCGCCATCGACAGAGTGGCCATAATGGTATGGACCTGGTCCCTGCTTCAGAGGGGCAATTATAAAAAGGGAAAAGAGTGGTAATGAGCCAGAGGTTATGACTTTGGAGCTGCATAGATTCTACACACCTCACTACTGTATGTATGAGTTTTACATGTGGCTCAAGAGATGGGTCTCTCTATGTACTCTCTTTTGAAAGATGTTGCATAGGTAGAACCATGACAATGTTACCCGAGATACTTCAATCTGAGTGTCTGCAAGTGTGACTTGCAGAGAGAGTGCTAATCAGCTAGAGAATCCATCTCTTGAGCTATATCATTATGGGCACCAAAAAAACTATTCTGTGTAGAACATGTCGATGGTGAAGGTACAATGTGGTTGCAGGAATCTCTACATGTGCACTCACAATGTGTGTTTTCATAGTTTGCAGGAGGAGCACTTAGAGGGAAGTGGCTCATGAATATCAATTTTCTGCGATGCTTGACCACCTAGCCACTTATTAGGCATAATGAACAACTCAGTAGAGTAGGGCTTCCTCTAGCCACACTAGTAATTACTGCAGCCTAGCACTTTCCAATGAGAATAATAATGTCATCACATATGTTTATGGAGAACTCTAAGAGACATAGTTGACACAGCACTGCAAAGCTATCTTCTTCTTGTCACCATAGAGTTTCCCACTCCACCTACGCCACACCCAACATTAATACTTCAAACAAATAGATCACTATACAGCCAGTGGTTAGAGTGTCTCCTTCAATGTCTCCAAACGTTGCTCTATATTTTTAACTGTAATAAAATATGAGGGGGAAAGTATTTTCATGAGTATTCACATCCAACATCCAGCAATAGCCTTTCCCTGTCACTGGGATAGCAGTGGTAATTTCATGGTTTTGTAAACCAGCCTTCAGACTGTGGTAGATATGCATATATAAATTAATGTATTTTGTGAGTTAGAGTGTGTCCTGGAAAGAGCATTAGCCAAGACACCCAACTAGTTGAAACTAAACCAACATCATCATTGCATACATCACTTGCTCTCACTGGGCCAGAGCAAACACATGTGGGATGCAGGAGCCCTCAAGCCTCCCTCAGCGGTCTCCATGGCTTTCTCAGTAATGCCTTTTCCCCATCACAGTTCTATTGTCTGCCTGCCTTAGTTTCAGGTGCCAACTAATGGGTGCCAGCTAATGGTTGCCAATTGGTGCTCCAATGTGGAGTTTCCTCCGCTTCTTTCCCTTGACGATCTTTTGCATTTGGAACCTCCTTATAGCTCTCACTCCATTCTCTCTTTCTATCTATCCCATACTTATAGCACGGACATATTTTTTGCGTCCCTTTTCTACTATGTGATTTCACAACATCAACCTTTTAAAATACATTAAACTTTTTCCCGCCACAACTTTCTATGTATAGAGGCCATCTATAGCAGAGGTAGTGTACTTCCCAACAGATGCACACCATTGATTGCCATGTCCAGTATATAGACAAGGTCTATATACTGGACACTTGCTTCATGTACCCATCCTTAAAATACTCTGTGTAGATCACTGAAAATGCCTAGGGTGCTTGCTACTTATACACGGACAGCAATCACTAGTTGCTGTAGAGTATTTATGGTTTGAGTTATCATATATTGGGCTAAGTTCTATTTAGAAAGACTGTGCATATTGTAGTGCAGGTATAGGCAGGCAAGGACTATCGGATGCACTCTATTTAACTCTAGGCTCCAGGTTGTACACATATGTGTTGAGCTTATATAACTCCTAGGGTCTAGGGAAGTCTTTAGAACTGATTCCTTTTAAGCAAGAATCATCTTAGACAAGCTGCTATTCTACACACTAGATAATGATGAGTTCGGTTCTTACTGATAAAAGCAAGATATCTCCCTCCTTAACTCTCTCACTTCTCACTTCCATAAGTACCTTTAGGAACAACGATCACAAAACATTTCTATTAAATCGTCCATTTACGTTTCAAAATTTTGCTACAGCTATTGTTTCTGATGAAGTATACAGTGATTCAGTAGATTAGCTTCAAGGTAAGTGAAGATGTAGTTTGATAGCTAGAGAATCTTCATAGATAACTATAGCTAGGTATGGACATACAATAATTAAAAAATTGAGCAAGGTTGATAGCTGGACTAGCTCAAGTTGTAATGAATATGTGTATATACCTAGTTAATCAGAAATTCCCAATATAAATATGTTATCCATATGTGACCAGTTCTGCCTTAGACTTGGAATCTGAATGCCCAACGGCTCTATTTACTCTCTACCAGCTTCTTCTCCTCCCTAGCACTCGCTTCCTCCTCTACTACCTTCCTCTCCTGTATTCTCACAGTATTCTCACATTATAAACATGTACATGCTTTGCGGTTTAGTTGCTAGGAAACCAAATTACAACAAGATGTTGGTCAATTCATGGGCAATCTATTTAGTGATGTATGGTTGCTGGTAAATGTCTCAACTACTGCTTTTATAATGTTGTAGTCTTCAATTTTCCTTTCTTAAAGTTAATGTAGAAATGGCTTGCCCCTGCCACACTTAGCCAGCTAGTGTTTACTTATACATTTATTACCTGCTAGTCCCTCATATTGTAGTTTGCTCTTGCCACACTTTGTGGTCCTATTATACCTGTCCAGAGTTTCTCCCATTTCCTGCCAAGTAGACACTAGATTGCTAGATTCCAACCCCTCCTCTTCCCCCCAAGTATGTCACACTCACTTGGCTGAGTGAAGTGGCAAAGAAGTTGTTTAGGCTATGCTTTGCAGTAGTGAAGTTCCTATGGGTGGTCCATGATGTTTCCTAGCTACTGTCAGCTGCCTCTTGCACAGGATGCAGTTCGCTGATGGTGCTGCCAACAATGCTTGCCATGGTGTTGGAGCCACGCCCCAACAGAACCTGCAGGCAGCAGCCTCCATGCCAAGCAACAATAGCATGTTATTTAGGATTAATCAGATGTTAGCGATCTAGGTGTGAGTCATGGGAATGTTAAAACAGATTATTTAATGTACTGTGCTGTGTAGATTTCATTGGCCATCTGTGATGTAATGTTGACGAAATAACCATAATTATATGGATGTATGCCCATTGGGGGTGGCTGAGAGTATTAAAGCTCAGGCCATCCCTGGGACTAGTCAGTTCTGAGTTTGTACAACTACAGTTGGCTAATCCAATCTATTTTTAGTCAGCCTTAAAAACCTAAACTTCTCTGGCTAGGTTAGCTAAGGTTGGGCAGTCAATTCAGGATTCTGGTGGCAGCCAATTTACAGTTTGGGCAGCTAACGCTTCCGGACTCGGAGGGTCGGGAGCAATCCACCCCTTCCATATGGACTAAGCTCTAACACATGGTCTTCTGTTCCTACAGTCCTGCTCTATTGGAGCCTGCTGAGTTGCCCTCTTCAGCCATAACTAAACAAGAATGTGTCTGCTTGATACCACCATGTACATGTAGCTGCCGACCTGGAGAAGGAAGACTGATTCCTGATTTTGTCCTGATAGCTGCCGATTGTTATGTTGGACCTTGTGTAGCTAACCTGGCTGATACACATGCCACCTCTAACCACCACCCACCTCTCTCCCCAAATGTGCTAGACCAGAAGATGTGCACCTTGCTTGAGTTTGCGGATGAGTGGGAGGATGTTATGAGAGCTCTCTACTTGTTTGATCTCCAGTACACTTAGTTATATACATAATAAGTGCTGGTGAGTCATGGACACTCAGATACCAGGAGTTGCTGCCATTTCTTGATGATGGTCTGTGGTAAGGCCTGGCTGGCAGTCGACTCAGCTTCCTGGTCATGCCTCTTGCTATTAGTCTTCAGCTAGGTAAGGGACTTCCAATTCTTGGTATTCAGGCTGTCCTGGCAGTATGGACTACAGCTAATTGGTGATTATCGAGTGGCTGTTTGTGTTGCTATTAGCTAGTGTTTGCAGCAAGATGGTATATGCTGTGCTCCCATAAGCTTACCACTGGGCATGACCCTATTCGTGAGTTCCCATTAAGGACACAGACAGAAAGAAATAATGCACTCCAACTGACTTTACAGGGTGGTCAAAATTTCCACTAAACTACCAAAAATGGCCTAAACTGAGCTATTTTCTAAGTTACACGTTAATGTGGCCCCACATGAAGCAAGGACTAGTAGGCACCCAGTAGCTGGCCCCTCATGAAGCAAGGCACCCAGTAGCTGGCTCCTCATGAAGCAGGCACCCAGTAGCTGGCCCCTCATGAAGCAGGGCGCTAGTAGGCACCAAGTAGCTGGCTCCTCATGAAGCAGGCACCCAGTAGCTGGCCCCTCATGAAGCAAGCCCTAGTAGGCACCCAGTAGCTGGCCCGTCGTGAAGCAGGGCCTAGTAGGCACCCAGTAGCTGACCCCTCATGAAGCAAAGGCCTAGTAGGCACCCAGTAGCTGGCCCCTCATGAAGCAGGGCCTAGTAGGCACCCAGTAGCTGGCCCCTCATGAAGCAGGGCCTTGTAGGCCAGTAGCTGGTCCCTCATGAAGCAACCCCTAGTAGGCACCCAGTAACTGGCCCCTCATGAAGCAAGGTCTAGTAGTCACCCAGTAGCTGGCCCGTTATGAAGCACGGCCTAGTAGGCACCCAGTAGCTGGCCCCTCATGAAGCAAGGCCTATATCCAGTAGCTGGCCCCTCATTTGCAGCAAGGCCTAGTACGCACCCAGTAGCTGGCCCCTTATGATGCAAAGCCTAGTAGGCACCCAGTAGCTGGTCCCTGGGCCTGGTAGGTACCCAGTAGCTGGCCCCTCATGAGCAGGGCCTGGTAGGCACCCAGTAGCTGGCCCGTCATGAAGCAAGGCTAGTAGGCACCCAGTAGCCGGTCCCTCATGAAGCAGGGCCTGGTAGGCACCCAGTAGCTGGCCCCTCATGAGCAGGGCCTGGTAGGCACCCAGTAGCTAGCCACTCATGAAGCATGCCCTAAGGTACCCAGGACCAGGATCCACATGAAACAGTGCCTAACAGTCAGTAGCAGGGCTCCCATGAAACAGGTCCTAGGCACTCCAATAACTGGTCTTCCCATGAAATAGGGCTTACCAAGTAGCTGGGCATCCCGTCAAGCAGAGCTTAGCTTGGCTCTTCATGGAGCCGAGCTTAGACACCCAGTAACGGGGCTCCCCATGAAGCAGAGCTTAAGACACTGCGTTCCAGCTTAGACACTTAGTAGCTGTGCTTTTCATGAAGCAGAGCTTAGACACCCAGTAACGGGATTTCCCATGAAGCTGAGCTTAGACACCCAGTAATGGTATTCCCCATGAAGCTGAGCTTAGACACCCAGTAGCTGGGCTCCCCATGAAGGTGGTCCTAAACCATCAAAATATGAGAAAGGGAAAAGATTGTTTTGGAGCTGCATAGATTTTGCACACTTCACTGTATGCGTTTTGCTATTAGCTCAAAATATAGATCTCTCTGTATGCTCTCTTTTGCTATGTATAACCATGCCAAAGTTACCTGCAGCTGGTATCTTCAGGGAGGGTGGAGTGAAAGGTTTTATCTCAGAAGACATTGTTAAATTATGGAGACTTGTAGGTATATACAGTTTCTCTGTGCCGCACTAAAATAGGTTGATTAAAGATTTAGCAACTATTGTATATACAAATTTAGGCATGGCCAAGATTTGACACAGAACTCCAGTGCTCATCTATTCCCCTGACCAATGCCAACATTTATACTTCACACTCGCATATTAGCATATGTTAGAGCGACCAAG
Source organism: Cladorhizidae sp. MBARI D1340-BT2 (assembly GCA_028752905.1). Classification (NCBI taxonomy): domain Eukaryota; kingdom Metazoa; phylum Porifera; class Demospongiae; order Poecilosclerida; family Cladorhizidae; species Cladorhizidae sp. MBARI D1340-BT2. The sequence continues at coordinate 9,512,504 of JAQNBH010000012.1, read as the reverse complement.
ATTTGACACCGAACTCCAGTGTTCATCTATTCCCCTGATCAATGCCAACATTTATACTTCACACTCGCATATTAGCATATGTTAGAGCGACCAAGATTTGACACAGAATGCCAGTGTTCATCTATTCCCCTGATCAATGCCAACATTTATACTTCACACTCGCATATTAGCATATGTTAGAGCGACCAAGATTTGACACCGAACTCCAGTGTTCATCTATTCCCCTGATCAATGCCAACATTTATACTTCACACTCGCATATTAGCATATGTTAGAGCCACCATGATTTGACACAGAATGCCAGTGTTCATCTATTCCCCTGATCAATGCCAACATTTATACTTCACACTCACATATTAGGAGAGGTAGTGAGTCTTTATGCTTGAGTAGTGATCAGAATTTATGTTAACAACAGAATTTTTTATCTCTGGATAATGCAATGTTGGGTAATGCAGAAAGAATGCACTACAAACACCTGTTCAAATATTAAATATTAGCGGATAGAATTGAAATATGGAAATAAACATACTTGCATGAACAGGTGTGATGAACTCTGCAAGTATGAAAATAGAGAAAACTTTACATGTGCAAATATTTACACTTTGGTACATATTGTTAATATAGGTTGTGACAAACTTAGGATGATTAAAACCACTCTGGGGTACCAGGATTATCATGGGCTCCCTTCTGTTAGTCTATTTGTAGCACAGAGAATTATCATTCCTCATGGTTAAGCATAAAATTGGCTTGCTAGTATATAACTGATGTGGTAATAAAGAGTAAGGCCCACAGAGTAACTATACAAATATACAACAATTTAAAGCACAAATTAATGAAAGCATGTTACACTCCACCATCCCACTCTCCTCCTCCACCATAACTAATAATACACTAATGAAGCACACAAGTATAATTGCATGTTAGTGGCTCACCATCTGATACAACACGTATGGTTCCTTCTGAAGCTTGTGGTCCAGCACAACGCAAGACTTTCCCATCTGCAGCTGAAGTGGCAGTGAAGCTAATGTTGGATGAGGTTAGAGTACTGCTTTGGAATGTCAGTGTCACTGAGAATTCAACTCCATCCACCACATGTGTGGTAGTAGCACCCACAGTGTCCAGGTCACTCAAGCCTACCACACGCATTACATTATACTCCCACGTCAATCCAAAGTCATCTACGCTGCAACTGACAGCGACTGTGTCCCCAGAGCACACTTCATCAGGAAATATAAACACATTGGCAGCTGCAATAATTACATACAGAATGAGTTATTAGATTGATGTTATTAGAATGTTATTATGTGTGTTCAAACAGAAACAAACAAGCAAAAAGACTATATTAGCATTGCCAGGTCATCATCATCGTCGTTGACGTCCTCGTCCTCGTCATCATCATCATTTTATTATTATTATTATTATATTATTATCATTATTTATTATTATCATTATTATCATTAGTTATTATTATTATTACTCCAAATTGACATAATGATGATATAATAACTTTCTCAGCAACCAACTTGAAATTTACTCACTCGATGTTTGCTAAAGCATCTATAAGCAAAATGTCTAGTGAACAAATTACAAGTTCATTATTGAGAGAGATTATTATTATTGTATTATTGCATGCACCTTGAGAGAGGTGGTTTGATACTGCAACAATTGTGGAAGTGTGTGTCACATACAACTTTGCATGCAAAGGCTGCAAGTCAGAAGATTGGAAAGTTGTTTTTTTGTTTTAGTTTTTTTTAATGCGAACGTAATTAGAGTGAAAAGTGCTAGATCACAGAACCCCATCGACCTCAGATGGCTGGATTGGGATCCTTCACCCACAGGTGGCATTCCCTCTCCAGAGACAGATGGCAAGTCTCTGGAACAGGTGCAGTTGCTTCAACTGGACGGATGCCTAGTCTCTGGCTCTGCAGACAACCAATATTTTTTTCTTGATATTGTTAGTGTGGCATAAACTAGCTACATCTGGACTAACTTAACTAATGAATACCTCATGATTTTTTTTCTCTGCTACTATTAGGCTAGAGTATTCCACATTCCTTCCAACTTGTTTTCTCTTTGGAATTCATGGAGCATATTCCTTTGATGATACTTCCTTTCCCTTAAACTTTAATCTCATTTCTCTTCTGCAGCACAGGTCTCCTTCAGGTCAGTACGTAGTTCTCCCACAAAAGAAAACTTTATTGTTGTTGCTGTTGTTGAAATGCTAATGTGCACGCAACCAACGGGTATTCAGGCAGGATACGCTTCCAATGAGCATTCATTTTGGTAGTGTGAACAGACCTTCATCCTCTTAAACCCTCATGGATACCTAAAAAATTAACAGAATAAATACCTGAGCATGCCCAGAGCATTGGTGTATCACTATGCTGCTAGAATAAGGAATGTACGATTTCAATAACTATGGTAAACTTGAAGTCAAATCCACTTCCGGTTTGTGGGGGGAAAATCACACTTTGCTAAAACTGAGAGATGAAGTTATTGTTCAATTTTCAAGAAGACTTCAGCCTCTCTGAGTGTGACAGCAGTAGATACGATAGAGAAAGTACCTACATATGCTTACCTTGGCAGCCATGAAATTGATTGCAATGCCATGGCGGCCATGAGATGAGCTGTTGTCAAAATAGCTGGTCTTGTCCTTACTTATCTAGTGAAGACTCTGACGGCAGCAATGATCAGCATGACCATTTCCAAGGTAAGTAATGATGAATAGATGAAATTAAAAGCATGATAGCTGTTTAATAAGCTAGCATAACAGTATACTTTAGTGGTTTATAAAAACTTTTTCCTGGCAGAAATTTCCTGGTTTGTAGGTAGCTGAGCAAGTAGCTAATACTGATGGCATATTCTCTGATAACAGATTCGGTATTTCTCAACGTTACTCTGACGAGTCTGAAGCAGATGGAACCTTTCCTGCCCATCAGAGCTGTGGGTCGAGCCATTTCTTCCGGCCCATCTGCTGACGGCTCTATTATGGTTTTAGATCCAGTTAGAGCTTCCTGGAATAACCAACTTGCGTATAAGTTGACATTTGGTCACTTTACGTACCATATGTGGTAGTACAAACTTATCTGCTGTTGACTCATTCAACAATATTTTTAAGGAAGATGTGTCGGACTAGCTTTTGATTGAGACGAGAACACATGCTAATTGCACTAACAGTAGCATCCCCTCAACTTGACCTAGGAGCGATATCACTGTGTGTCATGGGTATTGTCCATCTTCCATGTTTGGAACTCTACTGGAGCACACAACACTCAATCCTGAGGCATTACCAACATCATGCTTATTTATAGCTGTTTCATTTCCTCCAGCTGGCTGATAGCACTCAGCAGCAACACATTGGTCCACCACTCACAGCCATATCTTCAGGTGGAAGAAACCCCTAGACTTCCATGTAGCTCTAGCAAACCCAAGTATGTACATGCATAAGTATTAAAAAATGGCTATGTCAAGTTCTATTAGTGCCAAAGGCCATTCAACTGTTCACAATGATATTCACAGCTATGTGGTGGTTGTTAAGTAATCAGAATTCATCATTTTGTTCTTTGATGCATAAGGAAACAGATTCATACTCTACAAGTATTGGTAGACTGTTCAACAGCCAGATTTGACTAGCTAAAATTTGATGTGGTTTGTTGCTAAGCAACCAAAACTTGTTATAATGTCCATCAACTCATCAGCATCACTTGATATAACATAATGTGAAATTATTCATAAAAACAAAGTTGAGTCATGTCTTCTTTATCCTTTGAGGGCTTTACTAGGAAACTATGTGCACTGTTAATTTTTGGCTTGCCCAGTGACGTAAATGAGTTTGGTATTTCTTTTTGTTTGTTTTTCTCTAGTTTGCTAGTATTTAAGTTGAAGACTCTAGCAGGCTAGCTGGTGCCTTGGTCTACTAGCTCCAGCACAACACGTAATGCAAGACCCTAGCAGGCTAGCTGGTGCCTTGATCCACTAGCTCCAGTACAACTCATAATGCAAGACCCTAGCAGGCTAGCTGGTGCCTTGGTCTACTAGCTCCAGCACAACACGTAATGCAAGACCCTAGCAGGCTAGCTGGTGCCTTGGTCCACTAGCTCCAGTACAACATGTCATGCAGGACCCTAGCAGGCTAGCTGGTGCCTTGGTCCACTAGCTCCAGTACAACACGTAATGCAAGACCCTAACAGGCTAGCTGGTGCCTTGGTCCACTAGCTCCAGTACAACATGTGATGCAGGACCCTAGCAGGCTAGCTGGTGCCTTGGTCCACTAGCTCCAGTACAACACATAATGCAAGACCCTAGCAGGCTAGCTGGTGCCTTAGCTCCAGTACAACACATAATGCAAGACCCTAGCAGGCTAGCTGGTGCCTTAGCTCCAGTACAACACATAATGCAAGACCCTAGCAGGCTAGCTGGTGCCTTAGCTCCAGTACAACACATAATGCAAGACCCTAGCAGGCTAGCTGGTGCCTTAGCTCCAGTACAACATGTAATGCAGGACCCTAGCAGGCTAGCTGGTGCCTTGGTCCACTAGCTCCAGTACAACACATAATGCAAGACCCTAGCAGGCTAGCTGGTGCCTTGGTCCACTAGCTCCAGTACAACACGTAATGCAAGACCCTAACAGGCTAGCTGGTGCCTTGGTCCACTAGCTCCAGTACAACATGTGATGCAGGACCCTAGCAGGCTAGCTGGTGCCTTGGTCCACTAGCTCCAGTACAACACATAATGCAAGACCCTAGCAGGCTAGCTGGTGCCTTAGCTCCAGTACAACACATAATGCAAGACCCTAGCAGGCTAGCTGGTGCCTTAGCTCCAGTACAACACATAATGCAAGACCCTAGCAGGCTAGCTGGTGCCTTAGCTCCAGTACAACACATAATGCAAGACCCTAGCAGGCTAGCTGGTGCCTTAGCTCCAGTACAACATGTAATGCAGGACCCTAGCAGGCTAGCTGGTGCCTTGGTCCACTAGCTCCAGTACAACACATAATGCAGGACCCTAGCAGGCTAGCTGGTGTCTTGGTCCACTAGCTCCAATACAACATGTAATGCAGGACCCTAGGAGGCTAGCTGGTCCAATAGCTCCAGTACAACACGATGCAGGACCCTAGCAGGCTAGTGGTGCCTTGGTCCACTAGCTCCAGTAATGCAAGACCCTAGCAGGCTATCTGGTGCCTTGGTCCACTAGCTCCAGCACAACATGTAATGCAGGACCTCAGGTATAGTGTATAGAAATAATAAAAAGTAACAAAAAACAACTTGAAACAAGAGCAATTGTGTTGCTTTTGTTGACTGTCCCCATGCAGGGATAGCTACATCATCCTTCAAGGACTTCAGTGGAACAGGAGAACTCCATGAATTATATAGTAGATGTTTTGGTTGAAACTAGTTACAGTATCATTTGGACTTGAAAACAGTTTCCCAAGAATGAGAACTTTACTAAACTAAACGGCATAATTGAGTCCGGGTCATTTATTCTGCTTATAAATCCAGCCACAAGTGGATTTTTACTCAATTCTGATAATAAAACAGCATGTGAGCCAGACCAATTGCATCATCAACAAGTAGCCTCACACACGTGTGTTTTCTTTAATTGAGAAACAGATTAGTTGCTGCAGTGCATTGGAACATTTGGAGAGTGTTCTGGTGCTAATGTCTTATGAATGGACCTAATTGTTAGACAATACTCTATACACGCACCAGACTATATGCACTCACTTAGTGACCCTTTACCTAACGACCCCTTACCAGTTATGTTCACTTAGCGACCCTTTACCTAGCGACACCTTACCTGTTATGTTCAGTTGCTAGCTACATTGCTATATTGCACATGGTACTTTGAGTGTAGTTTCAAATAGGCTGAATGCCTTATTCTTTATGTAGCCAGCAACTCAGTTAGGAACTCAGTGAGGAACAGGAAATCCAGAGGCAGCAAAGCACCGCCCTAATTCCAGGGAGAAGACTCAGAAGCGAACTCCAAATAAAGTGCACCATCACACTGGCAGATGCCAGTAATCAGGTGCCCTGTGAATGGCTGCGATTACAGCACTCCCAACCAGGAGGCAATCATTGCAGCAGCTCTACTCAATGCCCATACCACGACCCACCAAGCGCAGAGACCTACTCAGGCTGCCAGGGTTGAGGGAGTAAAAAGACCCGATATTTCATCAGCGGGCACCACCGAGGACTGGATATATTTCCAGTCTCGGTGGGGAGACTACACCAAGGCCACCAAGCTGGTGGGGCCGGACCGAGTGTTACAACTACTCGAGTGTTGTGATGAGCAACTTAGGAGAGACTTGACCCGAAACGCAGGGGGGACGCTCGCCGGAGGGACCGAAGAGGAAGTGCTCACGGCCATGAAGGCCCTCGCTGTCCGGGAGGAGAACGTGATGGTCGCCCGAGTAGCCCTCCATCACATGAAGCAAGACAGGGACGAGCCCATCAGAGCGTTTGCGGCGAGATTGAGAGGACAGGCTAGCGTATGCAAGTACGTCAAGGCTTGCCCGGGATGCGATCGAGAAGTGACGTATACTGAAGACATCCTCACGGATGTGCTCTGTCGAGGCATAGCAGACACAGAAATCCAAATGGATCTACTGGGAGACGCCAACCAAGCGATGTCGCTCGAGCAAGCGCTCAAGTTCATCGAGGCCAAGGAAGCCGGCAGACGATCTGCCGCACGGCTATCACTTCCGCCATCAGCGGAAGCAATGGGGAGCTCCTACCGAAGGCAAAGAAATACCACCCACCCCACCACCAACACACATTCCAGCCCCGAGATATGCACATACTGCGGCACCAAGGGGCACGGGAAGAACTCCCCCACCAGGATAAGACGAGTTGACTGCCCAGCATTCGGTTCCAAATGTGACAACTGTGATCGAGAGCACCACTTCAGCAAAATGTGCAGGAGTAAAGGCGACCATCGACCCACTAGAGGTCAGCAGGAGAATGCACTCTCAGATATGGTATGCCAAGTGACATCGTCACAACATTCTGCCACTATTGATCACCATACTTACAATAAGTTAACACACTCATGGATTAAGAAGCAATCCAGACCACAGCCCTACATCACCCTAACCGTGGAGACTCAACAGGACGATTACATCCGCCTAGGTCAACGACTGAAGGCCCCCCAACGGAGATTCACCACGCAGGCCATGGCCGATACGGGCTGCCAGAGCTGTCTGGCTGGCACTGCCACCATGAGAAAGCTAGGACTCACCCCGAAAGAGCTCCTACCCGTTCGTCTGAGGATGCGCGCTGCCAACGACAGCAAAGTCACCATCCTGGGCGCCATCCTCGTCAAGCTGGCCGAACCACAGGGCAAGAGATCCACCCGGCAGATGATTTACATCACAGACCATGTAGACAAATTCTTCCTGAGCCAAGAAGCATGCGCCGACCTCGGGATCATCCCCACTGGATTCCCTTCATCCCACTGCGATTCAACCGACACGGATGCCGCCTCCAACCAGGACGTACTCACACTATCGGATGAACCAACGCCTTGCCAGTGCCCACGTCGCACCCCACCACCTCCAAAACTCGCCGGGGCCCCCCTCCCCACCACACCAGAGAACAGAAGCAAGATCGAGGCCTTCCTCCTCCAACGCTACAAGGCCAGTACGTTTAACACCTGCGAACATCAGCCCCTACCCCTGATGGACGGACCCCCCCTGCGCCTCATGATCAACCCCGATGCTACCCCGACTGCCCACCACTCCCCCATTCCAGTCCCACTCCATTGGCAGGAGGAAGTGAAAGCCGGCCTCGATCGTGACGTGCGCCTGGGAGTGCTGGAACCAGTCCCCGTGGGCGAACCCGTCACCTGGTGTCACCGGATGGTCACTTGCGCAAAGAAAAACGGCTCCCTTCGACGCACGATCGATTTTCAACCCCTGAATGCCCACGCGACGAGGGAAACCCACCACACCCAGTCGCCATTCCATCAGGCTCGATCCGTCCCACACGACACAAGAAAAACAGTGTTTGACGCGTGGAACGGCTACCACTCCGTCGCCCTCCATCCAGACGATCGCCACTTCACCACATTTATAACGCCATGGGGTAGATACCGTTACAAGACCGCCCCTCAGGGGTACATCGCCTCGGGCGACGGATACACCCGCCGTTACGACGAGATCGTCTCACTCGTACCAAAAAAAACGAAGTGTATAGACGACACTCTCCTATGGTCTTCCACAATCGCTGACAGCTTCCTGCAGGCCCAAGAATGGCTAGACCTCTGCGGCCGACATGGAATCACGCTCAATCCCAGCAAATTTAGATTTGCAATGGAGACGGTCGAGTTCGCAGGTTTTGAAATAACTAGCGAGACAGTACGCCCGTGCAAGAAATACACAAAGGCGATAACCGACTTTCCGACCCCTACCTCCCTCACTGACGTACGATCGTGGTTCGGTCTCATCAACCAAGTTGCATACGCGTTCAGCATGACTGACGTTATGATACCGTTCCGATCACTACTCAAACCATCAGTGCCCTTCGAGTGGACAGATGCCCTCCAGCAGGCATTTAACAGTTCCAAACTCGCCATTATCGCGGAGATAGAACACGGGGTCACCATCTATGACAAGACTAAACCCACCTGCCTCGCAACAGACTGGTCTAAACACGGCATAGGGTACTGGCTTTTCCAAAAGCACTGCCAGTGCCCTTCCACTGACCTGTTCTGTTGCAGGGAGGGATGGCGGATCACCCTGGTCGGCAGTAGATTCACTCACCCAGCAGAGTCCCGTTATGCCCCCATCGAGGGGGAAGCATTGGCAGTAGCTGATGCCCTTGACAAGGCACGTCACTTTGTCTTGGGCTGTCACGACCTCACCATCGCTGTTGACCATCGCCCCCTTTTGAAGATCTTTGGTGACCGCTCGCTCGATATCAGTAACATCCGCCTGAGAAACTTGAAGGAGAAGACCCTCCGCTACAGGTTTACTATGGTGCACATCCCTGGGGTGAAGAATAGGGCCCCCGATGCCCTCTCCCGCCACCCCACAGGAGATCCCTCGCCAGACAGACTGCACCTCCAAGACGACGTCAGCCCCATATCACACCAGCTCCATCCACAGATACATATCCCGGACCTCGTACTCACAGGACCGCACAGCATCTTCTCAGATGCCAACAAAATCATGGACGATTCGGAGATTCTACTGCAGGAATCCCTGATATCCACCCTCGACGCCACATCCGTCGTAACCTGGGAAGAGGTCCAAACTGCTACCTCCTCTGACCCGATTATGTCCACGCTCCTCGAAGCGATCGAAGATGGCCTCCCAGAAACCAGACTCCAGATGCCCCTTGACATCAGAATGTTTCACAACTTCCGCCAACACCTCTACTCAGTCGACGGCGTAGTTATCTACAAGGACCGCATCGTCATCCCACCCTCCCTCCGACAAGCATGCCTCACATCGCTCCATGCCGCACACCAAGGCACATCTGCGATGACTGCCAAGGCTGAGTCAGCAATTTTCTGGCCAGGCATCACTCGGGACATCCACCAGTTGAGAGCCACCTGCTCCACCTGCAATCGCATGGCCCCATCCCAGGCTTCACAGCCTCCAACTCCTCCCGCCTCATCCGAGTATCCATTCCAATGCGTGTGTTCGGACTATTTCCATTACAAGGGACACGCATACCTGGTGATTGTCGATCGTTACACAAACTGGCCCATCGTCGAGCGGGCGACGAACGGATCAAAAGGCCTCATCGACGTGCTCCGACGTACATTCGCCACCTATGGTATCCCCGACGAGCTCGCGTCCGACGGCGGTCCCGAATTTACCGCCCATGACACCCAACGCTTCCTACAGGATTGGAGGGTTCATCACCGCCTAAGCTCCGTCGCCTTTCCACACGGCAACTGCCGCGCCGAGATAGCGGTCAAGACAATAAAGCGCCTCATCTCCGGCAACGTGAGAACCGATGGCAACCTCAACGTCGACTCCTTTCAGCGTGCCATATTGCAATATCGAAACTCACCAGACCCCGCCACCAAGCAATCCCCCGCGTCATGCTTATTCGGCCGCCCCACCAAGGACCTGATCCCGATACTCCCTGGCAAATACCATCCTCACCAGACCTGGCAAGACAACCTGTCTCTGAGAGAGTCGGCACTTCGCCAGCGCCACTGCCTCGCACAGGACCGCTGGTCCGAACATACCAGAACCCTCACCCCACTCAAGATCGGTGACAGGGTACGTATCCAGAACCAAATTGGTAACTACCCCACCAAATGGGACAGAACTGGTACCGTCGTGGAAGTCAAGCAATTCCACCAATATCAAGTCCGGGTGGACGGATCTGGACGCCTCTCCCTCCGCAACAGACAGTTCCTCAGGCGCTTCACCCCAGCGAACACCCCAACGGCTCGCAGATCAATCCTAGACGACATGGCCACCATTCCTCGGCCACCACTAACGTTTCCTATTACTGCTGTCGACCCTACACAACCCCCCATCACCCCTACCACTCCTATACCCACCCCACATCCACCACCAACCCCATCGCTGGACACTCCCATCACCACGCCCGCCCAGCCTCCTACCCCATCCACCCCGTCCCGCCCTACCACTCCGGCCCCTTCCGGGATCATCCCACGGGACACCACCACAGAGCAACCACCGCCTTTACGACGATCCAAAAGAACCAGGAAGCCACCTAACCGGCTGTTCTGAAGGACAAGACACAAGCCTTTGCCCTTGGACCAAAGACTGGGGGGAGATAGACAATACTCTATACACGCACCAGACTATATGCACTCACTTAGTGACCCTTTACCTAACGACCCCTTACCAGTTATGTTCACTTAGCGACCCTTTACCTAGCGACACCTTACCTGTTATGTTCAGTTGCTAGCTACATTGCTATATTGCACATGGTACTTTGAGTGTAGTTTCAAATAGGCTGAATGCCTTATTCTTTAATTGTATGCAAGTTATGTGAGTGGGAAAACAGAGAAACACAGAAATAAACATTGCTCCTACGAGAGGAATTTCAAGGTTTTCACATTTTTTATGTGCTGCTAGTTTACTTTCTGAGCAAAGATTCAAGGCAAGTTGGGAGATTTTTTAGAGGCAATATTGTCTGAAACTACCATTTAGACAGCTAAAAAGGTGCCCCCTGGAATATGACTTTGGGTTTATGGGAGGGTCAGCCATTTTGAAATATGAGTTAACTAAATATAGGGAGTGATTCTGTACTCCCTCATTTAACTGTAAAATTAATCTTCAAGGACCCTTTTCCTTCTCTCGCAGATCTGTGTACAGTATATAGGTCCATACATAACAATTTTGTCACAAGAAGTTTGGACATTTTTCAATCTCCGTCCAAGACAAATCTGTTTCTTGATTAAAACTATGTCTGGGGTAGGTAGGGATCATCAGTAGGAAATGTTCTTCGGCTCAATCTCATGCTGTATTATATCAGAACAAGTGATTGTGACTGCTCAATTGATTTACTCGGCATCCTGTTCTTCTCCACTGTTTAATTTAATTTGTTTATCTGTTACCAAGTCATTGAATAGACTGCAGCTGATGCTCTACCAAGGAGCTGACTAAAGCAAAATAACAAAAAGTATAGTGTGCACTGGTTTGTGTAGTGCACAAGAACATAACAGAAGGATCAACTTCAACTTTTGTTACTCAGTTCAGTTTCAGCTAGAGCATCTAGCCAAGATGTTGAGAAGCAAAATATATAAGCCTACCATTGAGAAAGTCATAACATCAACTGAGAGTTTGTTGATGAATACATAAGTTAGAAGTGTTTAAAAGGAGACCCTAATGCTGGAGATGTTTTCTTCTCTACAGTTTGCTGGTCTGGAATTCTCACCTGCCACAGTGTTAAATTAGCCATCTATAACATCAAAATAACAATAGTAGCAAGTTGCAAGGACTAATCCTGGAGAAAGTGAAAGCATCTAGTCGAAATGTCGAGTGAGCTAATTCAAGCATAATTATTATTGAGAAAGTCATTGTATCCTGTATAATGTTGGAAGTATATTAAAAATGTAAATGTTGTCTATACATGCATATCGCATGTTATTGGTCTGATATCCATATAACAATGCCATCATTCTTCTAGGTTAGTTCCTATAGTCAGCTAGCTAACATCTTTGTATACTCGACAACAATACATAAGCTGGCTAAGCTGATATTACTAACCTCTTCTATCAAGTTCTTGAATTTGGTTTTCACTATTTTCAGGTTCTCTCTAAGCTCTAACAATTTCTTGGAATGGACTCATAGATGACCTCTTATAGGGAGCAGAATCCAGCATTCTCAGGGTACTCTCTCTCACACCATGTTAACTAGAACTTTAGACCCTAGCGACCTCCATCCACAGCCAGCTATCTCAACTGCCTATAGCTTGCATGTGCACACAATAACATGTGACAGCTGCTGGATTTTATTGACTGGAACGTGTTCCATCAGTGCAGTGTGGATAGGCCTTAAAATCATGCCTACTGAAATATTTATGCTGATGTGAAATGGATTGCAGTCTGTACGGGTACAGGCTTGTTTACTTTCTCTGTTGATATGTTAATCCAATAAAAACATTTTGTTCCTGTGTACATGTGCAATTGAGAGTAAAACTAGATAGTTCACTACTGCTTTGTCTGGACAAGCATATTAACACACACACTAATGGACAAGATAATTCCAGAGTGTGCTCTGCCAGAACTCCTGACAGTATGGTGGCCACTTCTTGATTCTCAAGCACAGACCAGCAGAAAAGTGCACATACAAATGGTGACAAAGGTTGTTAAACCCACAATCATAAGTATGCTCAGTGTTAAGCGCATGATTAAGCACATGCTAGCTGTTAGTGGCTGCTCAGTATGATGAAGCACTTATTTTCTAGTTGACAGATGCTGTACAGTATGCACCCAGCTTTTAAGGTATACTATATATATATATATATATATACATGTATATTTTCATACCATAATGTTCTCGATAATCAACTTAAATCTACTCACTCGACGTTTCTATTTGGAAGTTCATTAAGAATTTTTTTTATTATGTGAAATTCCCACTTTTTGCCGTGTTATTGAAGTGCAGTGTTGAGAGCATCTACATTTTAGAATGTAGCATAGGTCATCATGAATATATGGTGCACAAGTGAAAGAACAAGTTCTCCGAATTGCATAAAGACTTAACTATATGCAGGCTATTATCTGATACTTTCCAAGGTATCAACTTGGCTATATATGTTTCTAGCAAGTGTATCTATATCTATTAGGGTTAGGGCTGCAATTAAGAACTGAAGACAACGGGAAAAAGCCAGGAAAAATATTCAAGGCCCCTGCAGGGCTTGAACTCTTCATTTCTGCTTTCTGGATGATGTTACTTAACTGTTGAGTTGAGCCAGGGGCACTCAAACGATTAGTCCTCCGAATAGGTCTTGAACTCCTTCACAACTGCAATCAATAATCAATATATAGTAACTTCCCTTCCAATTGTATCCACCCTTCCAATATTAATTGCAGGCAGATTGGACAGAAGTAAATAGTAACTGTGGTCCCTATTAGAGAACCCACATGCCTTTGCAGTGATATTATATTCACATCTTGTAATGTGTCCCCATTGTCAAATAGATATGCCATAATCACACATATATCACACATATATTTTATTGTTATAAGTTCCTGTCTTTACCTTGTGTGAAGTACACATGTAAACATATACTGTATCTTTTGCATATACTGTATCTTTTGGATGATTTCATTAAATATTAGTGGGTGGAGTAAACTACAAAAAAGTGTCTCTAAAAGTATTGAATAATTACAGTGCAATGAACAATGGAATGGTAAGTGCACACCTGTGTGCATGTAGTACTGACCACCTTCTAAATTCTACTGAGCTGATCATGAGGTTACTATAGATTGCTTCAAGTTTTAAAAAAACTACTCCATACTACTACAAACCTTGCAATCATCACTGCTTCCCCTCCCAGCTAGAACTTACTAGCAGCTGATTTTGAGGTTAATAAACAAGACAAGGCTAAGAAGTGGTTCCAAACAAAAAGCTGCTGTTGTGCTTGTAACTTGGCATGCTAACATGCTAGCTAGCCATGAATACACTAGCTCCCTCCAAACTTCTTCAGCTACAGAAACAATGGGAGAATGGGTGAATGCAACATGGATATTTTCGAGTGGATATATGTTAATTAAACAGTGAAAAATTGGCAATATTCTCACAAACATTTTTTTAGTTATCTCTAAATATGGCCAACAAGTCTTTCAATTGAATATTAGTGTAGGTCAGTTTTCAGGGAACTCAGTAAACCACGTTGTAACCACAATTGGAACATAAATATTATTATGCTGTGTATAGAGGGCCATTGCGATATAAAGTGTCACTCAGTGTCAAGTGACATTGTGCCCTATGAACTAGGGACCTTAACTCTTATATATTCTAGTGGTTAGATGCAGCCCTGCCAGTCACAGCTAGAGTTAAATTTCACCGTGCCAGCTCTAGCAAAGCTCTTTGGCAATGGCTACCAAACTGCAATCATTGTGCAGAAATTCTTCTATCATTGGCAAAGCCTGCACGGATATACCTGCTATCAACCCTAAAGAGTTAAATGGTAAAGGGTCATCTAACTGTTGCAGGGTGCAGTCATGCTTCCTTTCTTTATTCACAAGTCAATAAATGAAATATAATTCTTCATTAGTTGTTGTTGTTGTTTAGTTGAGTAGTCGGTCATCCAAGATCTACCAAGTCCAACTCTATGAGTCAAACACTTTTTAATGTGTGTATTTTTAAATAGTTGTTTATATTACCTTAGGTCAAAACAAAGAGAAGTCAACTATTTAGTATTAGGTCATCGAGCCTATGGTCATCATTCATGTTTATTGCACATCACATACATACCTCGTTGTTGTTATTTTGTTGTTGCTATGTAGTTAAAGTTAACCCCTTGGTAGAGCATGAGCAATAATGTCCTTCAAGCCCTTGGTAATACTTGTACAGGATAACTCCAACAAGATATCCAAATCAATGACATTATTTGTAATAACTGTAAGCTTATTCATGATGTGATTGATTCTTGTGAGCATGCTCAGTGAACTCAATAGCCAGCCTTTTGTCCTTTGTTTGTTTGTTTAGGCCCCTGCGCGGCCGACTTACCTCTTTGTGTATATATATGTGTGTGTCTGGGTTGCAACTATGACTTGAGTCCGTTTACAATTTGAGTGCTCTAGCTAGCTAGTCACAATATTATTGTACACCATGTTTATTGCTCAAGTGCACACATGTATTGCTGTAAGGTTGCTTGCTACTATCTTTTAGTTTTCAGTAAATCTACTGATGCTCAGTTCTTTGCATTCAAACTAACTCAGCCGCATGACATGTGTGCTGGCTTAATTGCACCATTGATGATCGTAACCACTGATAATGCCTGCCCATGGCTTTTTCCACAGTCGAGAAACAGATTGTTGTTGCAAGGCTCACTGGAGTAACCTGTTACAATATATATGCTATTGTATACAAGTTATGCAAGGAAAAGTACAGAGTAGATACATAAATAAATGTAAGGTAAGTCCTTAAGAATAACTTCAAGATCATTATGTCTCTGCACAAGTCGTCTCTGTTAATCAAGGCTAACTTATGTCTCTGCACAAGTCGTCTCTGTTAATCAAGGCTAACTTGACAGCAGAAGAAAGCACAGCAGCTGAAGAAAGCACGAATAATTTGTGCATTCAAAGCCAAGCCATTCAAAGCCAAGCCAAGCCAAGCCAGCATAATAACACTCCATTGACGAAGGGTAAGTGCTCACTGTGAAGGCTTATTTTGTCCTCTAGAACTTGTGCCTGGACCTATCACTACCACAGGTTTATAACTGAAGGATCGTATATATTAGCACCAACAGCACTTATTTTTCCAAATAATAATAATTGTTTCACCGTGTTTAGTCAGGTTTCACAGATCCGGTCACATTTTATAGAGCTAGACCAAGGCTTCATTTAGGAAGAGGAAGGAGGGGCAGGGCAGAGGCATTGGCTCTCAATTGAAATACTAGCTTGAATTCCATTATGGCACTTTTTTGATTGGATTTGCAAAACTCTACAAACAAGATAGTTTGACTGCAAAATATATAGACTTGCGACCTACACACGTGGATATAATCAGCACACTATAAGCTATAAATCCATCGATCAAGGAGCTTTTTAAATCAATAGAGGAAAATTTTGTAGATTTAACTTATGACCTGAAGTGCTCCCCCAGATTTAGAGGTGCTCAATGGTTTCCGTAATATATATCCGCTTTGGATAACTGATACCATATTCGCTCGAATAGAAGTCGCAATTTCTATTTATTTCAGGCTAACTACCATGAGTTGCAACTGCACAGCCACACAAGTGCTGCAGTATAACATGTAGTGTAAAAATGTGACCTGGCAAGCAAAAAGGGCCCTAAGGGGAGACAGTTGTATTTTTTCAACTTTTTTTAAAACTTGTGGTTACAACTTTAGAACTCCGTATATTCTGCAAACTTCATGGTATGGACTTGATATATAGCTCAAAAGATAGGTCTCTCTGTGTGCTCTCTTTTGATACTAAAATATGTTTCATAGGATAATTATAGGCAAGTTACTAGACCCTAAAGTGGAGGGACCTCAAAAACCTGCATCCCAAAGTCCCCATCCAGAATAACTCCAGATTGCTAAGTGCCAAAAAATAGATTGGTACGAGTGGCTAGAGGAAGCCCTAGAGCATTCAATCACCTTTTTCAATAAGCATTAAAAATTTATTACGTGGTCAAGCCCGTGGGTGCAAAATTGAGGGCGTTGAAAACATTTTCCTCTAAATCTGCTAAATAAAAAGGGCTTTGTGCTGCTGCATATTTTTTGCTGAGTCATCGTGGTTGTGTTTATAAATAGCATAGATGGAGCTAGCTGCAGTCAGTAACCGAGTTCCTGGTCGCTATTATTGTCAATGAGGAGTTCGCTCAGTTCAAACTCTTCTTCATCCTCCTCTTCCAGCAAGGCGAATGAATCTTCTCCATTACTATAACTCTTTTCCAACAGCTGGCAAGTAGCTTCAGCAATGGCTGGAACAGCTAAAGCTGCTACTCTATCATCCTTGCGGCAATAAATCTCACCTTTCCACCTTCACATATATTCTACAAACCAGAAGAATTTCTTTATCAACTTGGCAGCTTTTATAGCGTAGTGCTAGAGACTTACATATGCGCACTAATGCTAGTATATTGGTAAGTAACTAGGTGTTGTACAATGGGGTGTGACTTCTATTGAAGTGAATATGGAGTCTATCCTTTCGGCTTCCAATTCTAGTTCTTTGTTATGGAATAAATCAGCACACAATCCAACTTCTTTTAGGCTGCACCAGAAAAAATCTCAGAAGACTTCTCTCCAATTTTACAATCTACACAATCAACCTTACCAAGATTTTGTATCAGACAATGTATTTTATCTACTTTGAAAGTGATGGTGAAGTGGGTGTAGTCAGATATATTAGTGGCAAAATCAAGCTAGTTGTGAAAGAGGGCACCGTATGACCACCCAATATAAAATATCGGAGCTGATCTGGCTGATTTATGCATGGGATTTGAGCAAAGAAATCATTGGTATAAAGTGGTAGCAGTAGGTCGTAAGAATTGGCTTTTTGCAACCAATGATGATCGGCATGCTCATTCAATGGCTATATCCTTGACCTTAGTTTTATATAGCAGTTACATCTTTGAGTACAAATGCACCATAATTGCCCACATTTGTAATATATAGGCTTTCCAACCAAATCTAAGCAATAACAAACAACACTCATGGGATTATATTAGTTACTTTCTCACACCAGCACCATGATGATGTATGAAAGCTAAGCAGTGGAGTAGGAACAGGGGGGCAAGGGAGGGAAGCTGCTCCCCCAATATTGCATTCGGGGGCACTGTCCCCCCAATATTTCTGCTGTCATAATATTTTACCTTTAGTATCGTATTATTGATGGCCAGGCATTAAATTATTTTTCACTGGCTAACACCTTGCTACTTGAGGCTAACACTTTGATGCACACAAAATAAAGTAGTGTTTTCTTCTGTTCTACATACATGTGGAATATTTCAAAAATGAATCCAGCAAAGAGAAGAAAAAAAGATAGTCAGTTGTCAAATCCTCTTTCATCCCGCAGTTGAACCAAGTACACTTAAAGGTTTGTTTGAATTGTGTATAGCTACTGGCCGGATCAGTTAAGCTGCTATTAATAAATGTTGTGTAATACCCAACATATGCTATCAATAATAACGAAGAATTGAGTGGAAATTTGTTTTGATATCTTAACTCGTGATCATAGTGATGAGTCAGATGGAAGTGTGTCTATTACTGGCAGTTCTTCCTTACCCGGAATCTCCAACATCTGCAATAGTTTGTGTTGTATATACCAAAGAATAATCAACCAACCAACAGATGAAACCTTGCTAAGCAAAACCGAGAAAAAAGTATGGTTCTGGAAGAAATCTCCATCTAAGGCATCTTGGTATAAGTCATTCACATGGATTCACTTTTATTCTACCTCATATTTTGCTATTACTGTCAAGCAGCCGACAAATCTAAAGTTACAGTTATGAGCACAAAAGCTCAATCGGCCTTTAACAGAGATGGTTTTTCTAATTGGAAAAAAGCTACTACTAGATTTAAAGAGCAAGAGTGTTCTCAAGCTCACAAGGATGCTGTAGCAGCTCATATTTTAGTGAAGTCACACCTGTATCTGAAATGCAAGCTGATACTATCCAAATTAGTAGGAGACAGAGTCTGATAAAGCAGTTTTCTGCTTTGCGATATTTATTGCGACAAGGTATTTCTGTCAGAAATGATCATGCTGGTGGCTCTAATTTGACTGCTATGCTCAAGCAGGTGCTTGATTGAAAAATCTTTGGTAGAAACCCAAAAAATATCAGTCTCTAGAAATAATAAACGAAATGATTCAGCTAATGGCTCATAAAGTATTACGTTGATTGGCAATTTACTTTCTCAGCGGTGGTTTTCACTCTTAGCTGATGAAACAAGGGATGTCTCCAATCATGAACAGCTGGTTGTTACTCTGCAATGCGAGTCAGAAAATTATGATATTAATGAAGATTTTTTTTGGCCTCATTAAACTTGATGCTACTACAGCTGAATGTATCTTCTTATCACTGAAAGATTGCTCAGTTTCTTTATTTGAATATTGCCGGGTTCAGGGATATGTTTGAATATTGCCGGGTTCAGAGATATGTTTGAATATTGCCGGGTTCAGGCATATGTTTGAATATTGCCGGGGTCAGGGATATATTTGAATATTGCCGGGGGCAGGGATGTGATGGGGCAAGAAATTTTCATGATCATGTTAGTGGTGTTGCCAAACGATTTGAAGATAAAAATAGATCTGCTATTTCTGTTCACTGTCTTGTTCATTGTGTGAACTATTGCCTGCAAGATATTCCCAGAAGTAGCAAGTGTATAAAGGAAGCCTTAAATATTGCTATGGAAGTGATCTAATTGATAAAATATTCACCAAAGAGGCAAGTAGTATTTGAAAAAGTTCAAAGTCAGCAAGAAGGCTCATCAAAATCTGGAATTCGTACTCTTTGCCCAACGAGGTGGACAGTCTGCACTGTAGCAATGCAACGAATTCTTGATAATTAAGAGGCACTTCAAGTAACACTGGAAGCATCCTCGCATGGTTCAGATGACAGCTCTAGGCGAGCTAGTGGCATATATAGTAACACTGGCTTAAACCTTTCTGTACTAATCTTTAGTATCACAGAACAGTTTTCAGTTACACTCCAAGGAGTGAAGACTAGTATTAAAGATTGCTTTGCTGCAGTTAATGTAACCATTCAAGCTATCAAGTACAGAAATGATGAAATGTTCAAGAAGTTTTTTGAGGCCATCAAAGAAGAAGCTAGAGAGAAGTGTGAGGAACCAGTATTACTAAGGCAACGTCAATTTCCAAGGAGATTAAATGATGAGGCATACTTTTAGATCTATATGTAACTATTACACAAAATATTATTTTGAAGTTACATTTATCGATGCTATAAAAGGCTATCTTTAAAAAAAACTGTGTTAAGGAAAACATTTTCCTCTTTGTGAGAAGTGTCGAGAGACTGCTGATATATAATAGTTCAAATGGCAAACAAGCCACACTGTCTGAAGAAATTTTCGATATTTACCAAAGAGATATTAACATGCAAAAGTTAAAGCTTCACCTTTAGCTCATTCCAGATGCTATCAAGTCTATCACTATGGATGGAATTCCAGGGGGAGACAGTTGCATTTTTTAACTTCTATTTTTTTAACTTGTGGTTACAACTTTAGAGCTCTGTAGATTCTGCAAACTTCATGGTATGGACTTGATAATAGCTCAAAAGATAGGTATCTCTGTGTGCTCTCTTTTGATACTAAAATATGTTTCATAGGATAACTATAGGCAAGGTACTAGACCCTAAAGTGGAGGGACCTAAAAAACCTGCATCCCAAAGTCCCCATCCAGAATAACTCCAGATTGCTAGGTACAAAAAAATTGAAAATGGTACGACTGGCTAGAGGAAGCCCAAGAGCATTCAATCACCTTTTTGAATAAGCGTTAAATATTTATTATGTGGTCAAGCGCGCGGGTGCAAAATTGAGGGCGTTGATTTTCAATGCCCTCAATTTAAAAGAGAGCACACAGAGAGACCTATCTTTTGAGCTATATATCAAGTCAATACCATGAAGTTTGCAGAATCTACAAAGCTCTAAAGTTGTAACCACAAGTTTTAAAAAAATAAGTTTAAAAAATGCAGCTGTCTCCCCTTATCCAGTTAAGGAAGTCACACGAATCCAAACAATTTGTGATGTATTCAACATGGAGCCTAGCTTAAGAACATTTATTACAGAAGTTCATAAGCTACTTAAGCTCTATTACACTATACCTGTCACCACTGCCTCAGCTGAGCGAAGTTTTTCATCTCTTAAGGGGGGAATAATGTCAAAATGCTAACTTTCACTTTTTTTTAACAACTATTTTAAATGGTGTCTCTGCTCATATAGAAGTCATATTCCAAGTTTCAGAACATTTGAAGATTCTATGATGCAGTTACGACAGCTTTTGCACTCACTATTTTCATTAGAAACCCAGCAAGTGTGAAGAAGAATCGCGTCGCATTAGATTAGAAGAATTTCCACATATTTCTACAAATTTCTCCCTCATTTCTCACCCAAACTCCATAATTTATATATATATCACCAGAATGCTTATTGTGTGCTCTTTAACCTAAATTATTTTATTTTCACTGTTATGAGAATGTGTTGGGTATAGACCAGCATATCTGCATGTGGTTTGTATGGGATTTCCCCCCCCCCTCTCCTGTCGTGCATTATCATACTTATTCAAATAGTTTAGGTGAAACTACTACATGTACTCTTACCAATAAACCACCTAGCAGCCACTTAGCATTATTAATGGATTTTTAATTTGTGGACTGGCTGCATAAAAAATATATATGACAAAAGTTAAATACATCATTAAATAGCTTATCTTCTAAGCTACATTTTGGTACAAAAATTATGTTGATAGAGGGTAGTGGGTGGAAAAGATGATTGGTATTGTCGAGGTGTATTTTTTTTTGACATTATTCCCCCCTTAAGCGTTATTTGAGAAATTCAATGTCACAGCAACATGTAAATCATTGTATGCTGCTCCACATACATCAGGACAGAACTGATAGCCTCAACATGCATGGCATCATGAAGGAATTTATTGAAAGAAATGAAAAGCGGATAAACTATTTTGGACATGTCCTTTCTAATTGTTAAAGAATATTGCTACTCACAAACTCTAAATGTTAACACCAATCCAGGACATAACACCCACCCACTAATCCAGGACATAAGCACCCACCCACTAATCCAGGACATAAGCACTAATCCAGGACATAAGCACCCACCCACTAATCCAGGACATAAGCACCCACCCACTAATCCAGGACATAAGCACACGCCCACTAATCCAGGACATAAGCACCTGCCCACTAATCCAGGACATAAGCACCTGCCCACTAATCCAGGACATAAGCACCCACCCACTAATCCAGGACATAAGCATCCACCCACTAATCCAGTACATAAGCACCCACCCACTAATCCAGGACATAAGCACCCACCCACTAATCCAGGACATAAGCACCCACCCACTAATCCAGGACATAAGCACCCACCCACTAATCCAGGACATAAGCACCCACCCACTAATCCAGGACATAAGCACCCACCCACTAATCCAGGACATAAGCACCCACCCACTAATCCAGGACATAAGCACCCACCCACTAATCCAGGACATAAGCACCCACCCACTAATCTAGGACATAAGCACCCACCCACTAATCCAGGACATAAGCACCCACCCACTAATCCAGGACATAAGCACCCGCCCACTAATCCAGGACATAAGCACCCACCCACTAATCCAGGACATAAGCACCCACCCACTAATCCAGGACATAAGCACCGACCCACTAATGCAGATCATGCTAAAATTGACAACACCCACACACACATCATGTTGATAAGCAGTGTGACAAATAGACGGGTTACTCTATTTATGTAGATGTTTATTATTACATTCAGTTTCATTCAGTTTCATTCAGTTTCAAAACAACATCTATCTTTATGTCTAGAAATACACAAGTTGGAATAAAGGGAGGTAGGGAGAGTTCTCACACACCATCAGTATTCTCAAGTTTATTTGCCAGTATTGTATTACACACTGTGACTGCTTACATTCCATAACTTATGACCATTATTTTATCTAGGGGATAATGATGATTATGACTAAACTGATTATTCGCTATATATATAATATCATGATGGTGCATAATTATAGTGTGTAACAAGCTCTACTACTCCTATTCTAATGGTGAAAACTGCTACATATTATATGGTATCTCTATCTTGCTCTGCCCCCCCATATTTTTTCATTTTTTCCCTTCCTACTCCACTGCTAAGTTAAAGGAGACAAAACCTAGTCGCTGCAACCTAGTGGTTATACACAGTAGACATTGTACCTGATGCCACTGGTACGACAAGCCAAAGAGCAGGGAAAAAGTACATTTTGGAGTAGCGAAGAGCCGGAAGATCTGGGCACTTCAGTCTCTTCACCAGGATGCGAAGATGAGGGGAGGGGGAAGAGGTGGAGTTAAATGGGAGTTGCCCGGTCACAATAATTATTATGATGGACGTGCGTTCCGTTCCGAAACGCAACGGACAAATGGATATGAAACGCAGGACGCATTGCGTCAGCACTTTATGACTTTCCTGACCTCTGCCTCTGGTAGCCTAGGTCTCAGCCTATCCTAAAACAACCCTATTACTAAGAATATACTTGGAAGGAAGTGGCTATACAGCTTATTAGCTAAGCTATTACCAACTAGATAAATATTTCAGCTGGCTGTAATATTTACAATCTATGCTAGAGCAATGTCTTCTTCGATATCAAGGTCTAACCTCGCCACTCATCCTGAGGTAACTGAATTGTTACTCTGAGTCAGATAGGCTCATTTCCGATTATAACACTCGTCCTCTGCTGCTTTTTTAAATAAAAAGAAAAATTGTGGAAAAGATCGTATATACTCGATAGCCAAGAGGCTATTATGAAGAACTAAACAAATACATGGAGGAATTATATTAACCCACTCACTGTCACAAGCGCAAAAAGTTGTTTATCAAATTAAAAAATCCATAAAAAATCGATCGTACTGTTCACAGCGTACCGACGCAATAGACGTTCGTTAACTAGGATGGTAATATTTTATTTATTATTATTTATTTATTTATTTTATAATGAAAAAAAATATTTTAGGGCGAAACTACATCATACATAATAACATCACTGTGAATATGTGGCATGGTAGATATGTAATTTAACAAGAGCTTTGCATTGTATGTCCATAGTTTCACCGATAACTGCTGGAGCAAATACCTGGTCGCTACTTTAGTTTCTTGTCCACTATGGATAGTGGACCTTGTTGCAATCTTCTTTAAAATGGTTAGGGCAAATGGTTTCCACACTCCCATTGACTGGACAACAAGTGGTATGAAGACCCCTCCACCTTTTCAAGTGTTTATCATCCTTCCTGACTTCGGCTCGTGAACCAACAGCAAGTATATAATATTGAAAAGTCGGACCCATTCAGAATTTCAAATAGTGGCCGTTCGACTGTCCTTGGATGTAGTTATTTCTCAGGTTTTGGGCGACGATTTTTGACTTTCTGAGGATGAAAGCAGTGATCAAGAAGGCGATGGCATATCATCCTACCTTGGCCAGAGCCGTGTTGACAGTGAAGCTCTACTATCGCTTGGCAGAATAGTTGCTGATGACCTACCTTCAAGGAAGCCTAGCGCTTTCACTCGAGGTGACGATCTAGATGGAGATGAGAATACCAGCGATGAAGAAGGTATTTACAGTCAGTTTAGCTACAGTTTAGCTATAGCTAGTTTTGTTGTTAGCAAAGCAGAGCATGGAACTACAATGCTCTTTAGTTTCCTTGTTGCGGTAGTCCGCGGTAAAATTATTTGATGCCAATTTCTTTTATCCCCTTCAGGTTTGATGCATGAAGCGATGGATTGGGCAGCTGACAGAGCTTCATCAACTCTGACACAATCTATTGTTGCTAGCCCTCCTATTGCTGTGATGGCTGCTTCATCACCTTCTCCATTGTTCCTACCAGTATCTGGTTGTGTAACCTCTGCATCAGGTTCTATGACTTATGTGACGTCTGTAGTCACTCCTATACTATTTCCATCATCATCATTGTCTGTTCCATCGTCATGCCCTCCTTTATTTTTACCTTCGCACTCTGTGTCCTCTTCTAGTAAAGTATGCACTCCTTCACGACCAGTTGTTCAGCTTAGTCATAGCACTAGGAGTGTTCATCATGCTCGAGTTTGTCAGAGTAGTCGTAGTGAAATAGCTTCTAGTACTTCAAGTTCTGCTCTGCCTTTAGCTAGTCCTCTCTTTCTTTCTGGGACTTCACCTACCAGCATTTCTTTAGCTCCGTCTCTTGCTTCTTCTACTGTTTCCTCAGCTAGTACCTTTGATAGTCCCTCCTCTGATTCTCCAGAAGAGAGTGTTTGCATATCACCTTGCCAGGGGTTACAGGAAGAGAGCTTTTTTAACCTTCTGGTTGGAGCTAGCTAAGGAACTAGTGGTATGCTTCTGCTCACGTCAGCGTACTGGCCGCCCTCGCTCAGTTCATAACGAGCGTCTAGACCGGCTGAACACCACGCTTGGGCATTGGTCAGTACTAACTGAAAAACAGCAGAGGTGTGTTGTCTGTGTAGCAGTTGGAAACATGTCTGGAATCTCAAACCGCCATGAGACCACTTATTTGCCGTCACTGCAAAGTACCACTGTGTGTCACAAAGAGGGACTGTTTTTTTCAAGTACCAAACCATGGTAGACTTCAGCAAGTTGTTTCCTAGTTTTTGCTTCACTTTTTTTAAATTTTACTTTCTATGGTATTTCCATTTTTCTCTCTGTTCTATGTGTGTGCTAGATGGCTGTTGTTTTGTATATGCATGTTTTTTGTTGCTATTGTTGTCCTGTGAAGATGTAATAAATAATTGTTCATACAACACCAACATGATAACAATAATTATCTTCTTCAGAAAATAAATATTAAAAAATGAAAAATATATGTTATGCAAGTTTTGTGAATACAGTGAGTGTGTACATATATATATATGTAATCACATGTTGCATTGTCTAGCATAGTCAGAAGTAAGAGCTTTCATTAGGCTGTAATTACATAATGATATTCATCATTTGTGGTCATTGCTTAGCAACCTAAAGTTGACCACAATGTTTGTCGACACCAATGCTATCCCATCCACCATGGTTGCTAGGGACTTTAGTGCATTCCTGATTTAATATTGATTTTTATTTGCACCCGAGTCCAATTTAAAAAAAATGCTGCCTAAACCGGACGGTGAATGGGTTAAGTTGATTATAGTAAAGTAGTTAAAAGTGATGATAAGGGGTGTTGCTTAAATTGTTCAAGTGAATCGGTTTCTCTAATGTAATAAAGGAGAGAATTCCAAAGCCTATATAGTAGGGGAAAATGAAAGGTGCATAAGCAGACCGAGTTCTGTATAGGATTAGCAGACTGAGTTCTGTATAGGATTAGCAGATGATTACTGGGGTGGAAGGATTGGAGGTTGTAGCAGGGAGTCGGTTAGCATGGTAGGAGGCTAGAAGGAAAATCCATGTTATTGTGAGTAAGTTGTTTGAAGAAAAAGTTAAGTTTGGCATTTACGGCAGCGAGAGGATAGAGATGGAAGATGAAGCTTAGTAAGAAGGGAAGAGTCTGAGGACCACTGTTTACTACATAATTTACATGCAAAGTATTGTATTCTCTCAAGATAAGAAGAAAGATGGAATGATGGAGGGTTTCAGAGAAACTCCAGATTGGGATGGATAAGAGAAGTGTAGAGGTGAAGAAGAGTAGAAGAGTCTGAATAGCAGTAGAAATGATGGTAGAGAACACCAAATTCACGGGCATTGGAAGAGATGTAAAAATATGTTTGGTCCAGGATAGAGATGAAGAAAAGAGGATTCCCATGTACTTGAACTCAGTCACTAACTAAATTGGAGAACCATGATACACAGAGGTGGCAGAGACTTAGCAATTGATAAGAAATAAGTAGAGATACACAAAAGTGGCAGGGACTTGTTAAGAAGAGATTGTTTTAAGAAATAAGCATGAATTTTGACTTTATTAGATTAGTGAAAGATTGGGAAGCAAGCCAGGCAGAGATTCAGTTTAGGACTTTCTGAAAAATCAGAATGAGAATTGATGGGGGGAAAAAAGAAGGATATCATCGGCATAGAGAATAAGCTTAGATGAGACAGGCAAAGGCATTACACACTCCATTGATATAAATTATAAAGAGGAGAAGACTTATTATGGATCCCTGAGGGACACTAGAAGATACAGGGACAGGCAAGGAAGTGGTCCCTGTGATGATCACTTGTTGCGAACATACTGAAAGTTAGGAATGAAGCCATTTTATGAGGTAAGGAGGAAAGTGCAGGAAGGAAAGAAGATTTGTGAGGAACAGAATCAAAGGCCTTTTTGAGATCTAGAAAACAAGTAATTAGTTTGAAGAAGAGAGTGAAAGGAATGATTGGCCAAGAGAAGGGCTGAAGAAGTGGACCGATGGAGAAGAAAACCAAATTGAGAAGAAAACCAAATTGAGAAGAAAAATAATATTGTGTTCAATACAGGTTTTGTAAAGTAGATAGTGAACATGCTTTTTAAGCAGCTTACTAACTAGGAGGGAGTAGGGAAATGAGAGGAATTGTCAAGATATTTAAGGATGAGAGCAATGAAGGAATTTTTCCAATCAACTGGAAGACGATCTTGAGACAAAGATATATGTAAGGGGAGCATCTACGGATAGGCATGTAGATTTAAGAATTCTCTAGAGGAGTTCAAATCAGGGCCAGAGACTGTGGAAGAAGGTAAACTAGAAATCAGGCAAATAACATCAGATTCACTATAATAGAGAGTCAGGAGGAGAGGATGGTTGGGAAGACTGGAAAGGAAGAGGATAAGATACAATTGGATAGCATGAATTGAAGCATTCAGAGAAAAACATTTCAGCCTTATCATGGCTAGAGGAGAGTGTGTTACCATTGGATGCAAGGGTAGATGGTCTTTTTCTTGTGGTCCAAAAAAACACAAAAACTTCTTGGAAGAAGAGCACGAGAGAGACTGGGAGAAGATGCATTTATTTATTTTAAATAGTAGATGGAATGATGTTTCTTTGCGAGCGATAAGCCAGATAAAGAACAAAAGATTGCAACAATTTTTGGCTATTATTGATCCAAGGTTGGCAAGAAGTGGGCGAGATAAATTTAGAGGGGACACACAAGCTTATGACTTCTGAAAATTTATCTTAAAGATATTAATCTGTGATCTGAATTTATAAATTCATTAATGAGAGGTTTGAGGTCCAGTTCATCTGTTTTATCTTTATGCAAATTAAGAAGCATAAGGTGGTTGAAACGATCCTGCTTCATAGTTGCCCGAAGATAGGTTTTCAATCTCCTTAATGCACTGAAAGACCTTTCCGAAGATGCAATTTGTGGCAGGCATAACTAATATGAGCTGCATAAGGCATTTGACATTTGATAGCAGAGATAGCTGAGCAGGAGAAAGTGAAAGTAAATAATTCTTCACATCAAAGATATTGATTTTTGTTGTAGGTTCTGCTGGTTTTTCTTGAACATGTTGAAAGTGCACAGCAAAGGTCTGATATTGAGTGTGCAAGAGCTCATGGTCTTTGTAAAATTGGCAGATAGTTTGCAAATCACTTTCAAAGTCTTCTGATTTGCAAGCTTTAACTACTGTGGACCTAGCATTGATGGCAATATTAATTAGGTAAAGCTTTAAAGTTTGGTATTAAAGATGTAGAGCTTCCATAAATGTAAATATCTAAACTGTAATAACAATGGTCTCAACCAACTCCCAGTTAATATATTAGACACAATCACTATCTCAATAATCAATTATAAATTGCACTTGATGTTTCAGCTAGCTGCTCTATCCTTCATCATTATGAAGGCTATATCTTTTAAGCTTCATATGTTCCCCCTCCCTCTCCAAATTGATGTATCTTCATCATAAACTAGTAGGTGGAGACATGATACCATAGAGACTTCCAGTGGTTCTATATATAGACACAATGTGTGTAAACATCACTATATTTATAATTGGTAATTATATTTATAATTGGTAATTATATTTCGGAAATTTGTGGTTGTTAATACACATTTATAAGGTATGATCATTTATAAGGTATGATTACTACAGAATATTTTGGCAGTGATGTCAAAGCAACAAATTTTAGCTTTTTCTCTTTCAGGAGGTACTTAGCTAATGCATCAAATATTGAGCTCTCGACTTATTATTTGAAGATGATGCTCACTCATACTGCACATTGAACTCACATGCTTCACAGTTTTATTGGATTTGTCCCTCAAATAAGCAACTGACTTAACTTCTGCTCTGAGTTTACTACAGTTTGTTCAAATTTTACATTCAATCAACACATTTTCTCAGTATTTACTGAAAGACTTAGAGGTTAAAATGGAAGTTTGACACCAAATTCAACATACCAGGATGGTTAGATCCTGCAACCATTCCCTTCCAATGCATGCAAATAGTCACAGAATGTGTTTCAGCCTTTTAACATTTTCAAACACACACAATTTAGCAAAATGTGTCATGTGATGCTTCTGTGTACATACAATTATATAGCCTTAAAGTTGAGCCTGTCTTCACCTGTCCCAGCATGTAGGGACTTGAGGTTGTACAGCAGTTTGCCATTCATCACCATTGTTTTCAAAGTTGCTTCATGAAATTGTAGGCCAACAAGTCCATCTTTTGGTGGACATCTCTATGTTCCTATGTAGCTATATACCTCTTTACTCTTCATCAGCTCTAACATGGAGAGAAAAAACATTTATCATGTGGAGTTTCATGGTGGTGAGTAGATAGTTACTAGAGTATGAATAATGTTGTAACCTACAAAGTGAGCAATTCTTTTTGAACTTGTATTGATACAACAACCATATATAGTGGTAGGCCTTGGCAGATATCGCTACCATAATTTGGGGTGGAAATAGCTAAGTGCTTCTGAGCATCAAGACTCCTGCTAGAAAAAAAATAAAGTAGCTTTGCAGATCAGGTGGTAATAATAAGCACAACTTCAGCCTACTATAGTATTAACCTTGATTTCCTAGATACATTACAAGGGCAACATTTCCAGCTGATAGTTTACCAGCTATACTTTGAATTCAAGGGTTGAAAGGTCAAGTTATTTCTATATATAGTGTCAGATCTAGAGATCAATATCGATCAGATGTAATGATGTGTGTTATAAATGATGTGTCGGTCAGTCAACATAATTGAGAAAAATAGTTACAAACACATTGGAAAGGGCAATAAATGTAAAATATAGAGGAGAAGAAAGAATAGAGAAGCCAACAACATACAGGTAGGCATAGCAATATATATAATAACTCTTCCATTCATTTCCCACAGTGTGGCTAACTTCAAACACCAATTGCTTGACCAGACAATATAAGTTATTGTGGGGCAAACATTACCACATCTTGTGGTGGGGGCGGGGAAGAGCGTGTTGTCTCTGGGAAAAGTGTACATTCAATGATTAGTGTGGAGACAAGTAGCTCAATTGTACGGGAAGAATCCATGCGGTAAAGGAAAAACCAAAAATTTAATTATGCGGCAAAAATTTTATGCGGCAAAAAATAAGTGCAAAAGTGCTCATGAATTTTGATCTTGTCATCCCTGAGTTTTGGCACTTCTTTTGTGTGTACAGATGAATAGCTTTCCTATTCTGTGCACTCTCTTAGGAGCAGAATCAGGTATACGTAGTTATATATATGTAGTATTAGTAAATGTCCAAGAACGAAATATCAGTAATTATGTTGCAGTGTTTGAGATAAGACAACTTGATGGGTGTATCATGGAGGGTTATGTTAGCTACTCCCTATACCGTAGAACTATGGAGTGACTACTAGTAATGGTATGCTAATGGCTTGCCCACGCTACTACATGGTAAACATTTGAGTCGGCATGAAATAAGCTTTGAATGTGCATCTTATTAGTAGTTCAATGTGTTCATATTATAGTCACCTCTACAATTATGTTGATATTGTTATTAAATATAGTGTAAAATACAACCACCTTATCACTTCTGGTTCTAAACATCAACAGCACTTCCCCGCCTGGTGGATTGTCAGCCCTGGCTAGCAAAAGCAAAAATGGAGTGCAGGGACAATGACTAGTACAACAGCTATTCCAAGACACTGAACTGTGAGGAGAAAGAGACACACATTGAGAACCTTATTTGTGTTAGTATGCGTAGCTTGTGGAACATATTTTCCAGAAATTGCTAAAACATTTACTAGTTGGTCAGTTGAAGTATGGACATATTCTATCAGCTGACCTGGAGGATGCACACAAGAGTAGCCCTTCTCTCAAGAAAGTAGCAATAATACACAAGATACTTCAAGATCCTTCAAGTCAAGTCAGCTTTGGCAAGTTCTAGGCCTTGGCTTCAGAGTGAGTGAGAGGCTAGTGGTGTTTGGTGACCTTGCTCTCAGAGCTAGCACACTTATTATTTTTATTGTTTCATACGCCACTTCCCACTAGCACTGAACTTTACCAGATTTCAACAGCAGCTACTCTATACATGCATATTCTATGCCATCCCTGTGCATGATGGAGCCATCGGGAAGTGTATCATGGAGAATACATCTGTTCTTCAGGAAACCTGCAAGTATTTATCTTTACATGGGAACATGTACTTGAGATATTCTCCTTAAGTTTATACTCACTCACGCATAACTGGGATTTAAAGATTAGCGCCACTTCTTCTGCAATGTTAAACTCCGCATGTGTCAGCTAAAACTACCTCTTCACCGCGGGGTATATCTTTCTAAATCATTGCTTAGGCTGATGTATTTGTCATGATGACTTGCTCTCCACCCCAGCACTTGGACAGAACCGATGCAGCTCCACTGGAGTGGCAGCTATAGGAGTGTAGTAGTATTATGCTTCTTGTAGTTATGCTCTTGCTTGACGTGCATATAAACATTCTATATCAAGCCCTTGTATAATATCATACTCTCTTACTTGCCTCTATAGGCACATGGTAAACAAGGAGGGTCTGAGGGACAAGAACTACTTCTGGTCAGTCTGTGTTTCCAGCATGTGAACCAGATGTGGCAAAAGTACAATAAAGATAATAAACAATTTGTATGCCATTAGCTAGTTACCTGAATATAACAAAACAAGCTCATGCGAGTCTTAGCATCTCATTATTCCTGATGAAGGCTATTCAAAACGTCAAGAGAGTAAATTTCATTCTGAAGGTCATTGTAATTTAATTATGTGAACGGAGAGTTCGTTGAGAGGTATAAATATTTAATCATCAAAAGATGTTTCATGAAAACTGTAGAACCTCGAGATCTGTTAATGAAACTCGGTGCTCTGGAGGCGTATGTTTGTGTAATATAGATTTCTCTCTCAATTACTGCTACAATTTGAAGAAACTTATTGCACAGTCCATGGATGTCAGCCTACAATCTGTTGAGTGTATTCATCTGTGCTTATGGCTAGTCTTGCAAAGAAATTCACTCGGCCAGATTATTATGTTTGTAAACTTTGAATAATACATGCTGAAAAAAGTTGAATGCCCCCTCCCCCACACCAAACCTTGACTTGGTTTTCCCTTCCCTTGTTGCGAGTATCAGCTGCAGTGGGTTGGCCATCTGTATCCTCTTCAGCTGCAGTGGGTTGACCATCTATATCCTCTTCAGCTGTAGTGCGTTGACCATCTGTATCCTCTTCAGCTGCCGTGGGTTGGCCATCTGTATCCTCTTCAGCTGCAGTGGGTTCGCCATCTGTATGACTATCCTCTTCTGCTGCAGTGGGTTGGTAGTTATCCAGGTCATAGGGAGTATTCTATATTTGTTTGACGCACTTTAAAAAAATTGAAGATAAATCCCCAAAATCCAAAGGTCATATTCAATTAAAACTCCCACTGGCAGATTCTTAGCTGCCTAATGGTGTTTTGGATGTTTCTATTTCCCAAACGACTTGCAGTGTACCTTAACCCTTCACTAAAATAGTGAACTGCAGACCAAAAAACCCATAGAAGGTGTGAAGTGATCTTGAAGGATCTATGCATGTACCATATGTAGCCATCTCTGTGTCCACCCACACATAACTTGCATACAAGAGGTCCATTCCTAAAAGTTTATCAACAGAAGATTCCAATGCACATCCATGATCAGTGATCAGTGATGACTTGATTGCCATAGAGAGGCATTTATATGATGCAGTCCAGCTAGCTCATGTGCTGTTTATAATCAGAGTTGGGTAAGGGACATCCTTCACAGGACTTGGGCTATGCTATGCTGTGCAGCTGAATGTCAACTGAGAGGTCAGTTGATTTGCTGATGAATAATCTTCTTCAAACAAGAACAAGGCCACTCTACAAGCATATATGTGTGTCTACATTAGCAATGAACATGGCATAGAATAACATCTGCTGTTTGGTTAGTTCTGGAGTTCTCCTCTGCAACTCTTGCACCTCTCCCTGGCTAACTCTAACAACAAAGCAACAAGGTATGGTGTGTAGTGCCACTTCTGTACTGCACTACAATAATAATAAGTTAGATGAGGTGTTTAATACGAGTGGCTCATTGGCTTGCTGAGGTTTGCTTGCCTCAGAGTGCAACTCTAAAACACCAACAACTAAACAAGTGTAAACAAGAATTATGTTTGTTTTTTAAACAACAACAACAACTACTACTACTACTACTACTTCTATTACTACTGTTAGTGTATGTTGGACTGATTGCTCAACAGAGAAAGTAAACAGGACTGTGCCCATGTGGATCACAATCAGTTAGATGATTCTTTACCTTATCATATATGCCAATACTAGTATTATACTTCCCCTATAACCTGTTTACTAATTGTGTATGTGGTGAATAGCTGTATTACCTGCTGTGCCTATATAGTGCATGGAATAATGTGAAGTTTTGCATGCATGTCTCTTTAATACAACAATCATGTGGCAGTATTTTAATTATACTTTCACAATAATAGTTTATATTAGCATAACTTATTGTGCATGTGATAATTATGTTACTGGCTAAGCTGGTTGCTCAGGAAATGCTCTTATTATAAAGATCATCTACAAATTCGTTCTGAACAATTTCCCCAATTCAGAGGTTGTTGTAAACACAACAACTGAATTTAAACAACATTTTATAATTAATTGAACTGTGTCCAGGCAGCAAACAAAATAAAAGAGAGCATCACACTTAATAATATATTATATTGTATTATAATATATATTATATACATATATTATATATATTTACATGTGTTATAATAATATATATATTATATATATTATATCATATATATATATATATATTATACATGTATTAAAATATATTATATACATGTTTTATAATATATATATATTATTATATACATGTATAATAATAATATATATTATATGCATGTATTATAATAATATATATTATATACATGTATTAATATTATATACATGTTTATAATAATATAATAGGATACATGTATTATTATATATATTTATACATGTATTCCAATAAAATTTTAAAACTGCTCCAGTGCCTCGAGCTTCAATTGCTCCACCCACCTTGGTGCCAGATCATCTTGAATGCTGGTTGATTGTGATTCAAAAGTGGGCCCTGCATCATAAATATGTCTCAATGAACTCACAGTTGACATAATGAAAATACAATGACCTTTTCCTTGAATTTCAACATTTTGATTAGATGCTCTAGTGTTCACCAGGAATATAGCAAGCAAGAGGTACAGAGACCTATGCTCCACTATAGAATGAATGTGCTTCAAGTAGGAGACGGATGACTGTACTGCTGATTCTTGATAGGATCAATGCTCAGTTGGAGCACAGAACAGGAGGCTTAGACTATAGACTGCACTACTTCAGGTGGGAATAAGGAAAGCTCTGGAACAAAGGTAAGACTTGAAAAATGCTCAACTACTTGACTGAGGCTTATTAGTGCACTGTCACTTTTATTGAAGGCACATGCACTGTAGCACCGCTAGACAGACAGTTCATTAATGTTCGCTGACCAATAGTTTAACATTTACGGCCTGCACGTGTTTTTTGTGTTTGCTGCATATATTTATTAACGTACTCAACACAAGCACCATTTTTTTTGGCTTATACTACTTTTGCAGTATTTTGTTAAACTTATTATGAATGTGGTGATGTAGTACTTGGGCACTTACAATATATTATTCACTGGTAATAATTGTCACAAACAATAGGATATGGAGATACATGTGATTGTAGTCAGTCAGGCATTCTTAGATTAATTCCACAATCATTAGTGCTGCTAATTTATGGAACTATAACATGCTCTTCATATACCGACATCATCCAGCAAGTGTCTGTACCAAGCACCGACCATGCAAGCTGCTCATCCAGCAAGTGTCTATACCAAGCACCGACCATGCAAGCTGCTCATCCAGCAAGTGTCTATACCAAGTACCGACCATGCAAGCTGCTCATCCAGCAAGTGTCTATACCAAGCACCGGCCATGCAAGCTGCTCATCAAGCAAGTGAGTATATAACTACCTACACTAGTGAGTATATAACTACCTACGGCAACAGAAATAAAACATTTGCTGCACAATGTCTGCATCATGTGTGAGTCCTATTTCGTGGCGAGGCCAAGAACGTGGGATTCACCTCAACCATTCTGCCTATGATCCAGCCCTAAGCTAGCTGGAAGAGGTTTATAAACGGGTTGACTTAAATGCTTGTAACAAATTTGTAGACGTTACATTCTAACCTGTCTCGTATCCATTTTGAGTTGACATAGAAGCCATCAGCTGATACTGCTCACTGTTATGTTAAATCAGCATGCCATAAATCTGTAGCATGATCTTACAGAGAGAGACAAAGTGAGGTAGCTTATAATTGTCACAAACAATGGGATATGGAGATACATGTGATTGTTGTCAGCAGGCATTCTTAGATTAATTCCACAATCATTAGTGCTGCTAATTTATGGAACTATAACATGCTCTTCATATACTGACATTATCTTGAAGAGTAATCTCTAAAAACCAACTGACCTTGCCAAGTCTACATGCACAATGTGAGTCTCTGTTGGCGGTCGCTTGCATGCTCACCAGGAGCCTCCAGCTCTGCACCAACAGAAAACTGCACTCCACTCTCCCCAGCATGCTCTGTGGTAATCATCTCAAAATCTGTAGGTAACCACAAACATTGAACAAATACTTTGATGAGCAATTTCAATTTCCTGTTGTTGGGCATCTTGTAAAGGATGTATATATCTGCACGTGTTTTACATGTTTCTGATGGTACTGGATATGCAACTTGGGAACTAGAGCTCTCTTGATGATTTCTAACTCAGAGTATTTGCTAATGCCACCATGTTAGAAATACACTGCAGTTGCTGAAATGATGAGCTTTACAGCGGGAACCGTCATTGTCGACAGCTCCAAAATTACAAAAATTAAAAGTGGAGTTACCCTGTAGATAGCTATGCAAGTACCTAGCTGCTGCAAATGATTTAGCTCTGACACAAACTCCATTGCCTGCTGAACTTAGAGCTTACTCGATCAAGGTGTTAGCTAGCTAAATATTGCTTTGGTCTTCGGCTGAAAAGCTAGCATGCTAGAGAAAAAATAAAATAAACACACTCCAAGTCCTCTGCTTACTCTTAATGATGCTAGACAAGCCAACAACAACAGTGCACCTGGTTACCTG
Organism: Cladorhizidae sp. MBARI D1340-BT2; assembly: GCA_028752905.1. Taxonomy (NCBI): domain Eukaryota; kingdom Metazoa; phylum Porifera; class Demospongiae; order Poecilosclerida; family Cladorhizidae; species Cladorhizidae sp. MBARI D1340-BT2. The sequence goes on along the minus strand of JAQNBH010000012.1, from coordinate 9,476,066 downwards.
TTGAGCCCTCAAGGGATGAAGAAGGCGTTTGACTCTTGCTGCTACATTGTTGATTCTAAAGGAATAAAAAATTAAAATATTTTTAATTCTGCTAATTTGTTCATGAATTGCTTTATACATTTCCTGATGAAGTGTGTTCTGGGGACACAGCTACTGCCAGTTGCAGCAGAGATATTGGTGTATTGATATGGGAATATGATGTTGGGTGTGTGGTAGCCTTGAGTGACCTGGACACTATAGGTGCTACTACCACACATACAGCGAGTGGAGTTGAATTTTCAGTGACTCTGATATCCCAAAGCAGCACTCTAACCTAATCCAACATTAGCTTCACTGCCACTCCAGCCACAGATGGGAAGGTCTTGCGTTGTGCTGGAACAATAGCTTCAACAGCAACCATATGTGTTGTATCAGATGGTGAGCCACTAACATGCAATTATGCTCAATGTGCTTCATTAGATCATGGGGGAGGGAGTGGAAAAGTATGGGAATGTAACTTAATTTGTTTTTATAAACTTGTCTCTATATTTTCATGCTAAATACTTATTAATATAAGTGACTCTGAGGCTCTCTATTCCTTACTGGCATATCAGTTACTAGCAGGTCTACATTATGATGGCATGGATCAAACTTGCTGTGATGGTTCTGTATGCCAGGCAGGGGCAGATCCAGGGGGAGGGGGGGTTGTGGGGGTTGCAACCCCCCCTTTTGGTTATCAAAGATTATTAATCAGCAATAACAAAGACATACATGTATTGTTAACATTTACACTCTAGCTCAACAAAGACATGTTAAAATTAACACTGACTCTGTTGCAGCTGTTAATTTTTTTAATCAAAGGTCACAGTGGGTTGCATTTAGAGATAAAAATTTCTGAACAGCTTTAGTGTATGAAAATGTCAAGAAAAAAGGATTCAAGAGGCTGCTTGAAGCTGACCGCCATGTTAAAAAGGTAACCAGTTAGTTTAGTAACAAATTAGATGCTAGGAATAGTCCAATATAACTTGACAAAATGTTTTAAACCTAGATCCAATTCTGTGGAAAAGCGACCACCCAAGCCCTGCTGTGTTTACCACAATTGACTCTGGGCCAGGTAGTAGTCTAAGTGTTAGTTATGCTACTAGCAATGATCTATCAAGTGATCCAGACACCCCAATCACTTCAAGTGAAGTTCCTACCACAATCACTTCAAGCCCGATCACTTCAAGTGAAGTTCCAGCCCAAATCACTTCAAGCAGTGAAGCTATTGACTTGGGAGCAATGATCACAGCAGCATGTGGCTCTTTGAGAAAACTAGGGGAAAGTATTGATGATACCCAGAGATTTCAATACTTCACTACGCACACTGCACCAGTTTTTTCTGATACACTTCACTCCCATCTCATGTCACTAAGCAGGAGGAAATGGAAAGTATCTTTCCAGCATCACTGGCTTTAAAAGTTTCCATGGTTGTCTTACAGTCAGGTGCTTGAAGGAGGGATTTGTCGCTATTATGTCCTTTTTCCAGAGCAACCCAATAGGGGAGTTTGCCAAGGGGCTAAACCTGGTTTGCTGGTGCTTTCAGCATACCAGAAACCCTATACCAAGGCCCTAGGAAAAGATGGCATTCTTATTTGTCATGAGCAGAGCTCTATGCATCGTCATGCTGCAGAACAAGCAGATCTCTTCAGGTGTAATTATTGCAGTCCTGCAAATAGAGTAGATAGCAAGCTTCTGAAACAACAAGAAAAAATGCAGAGAAAAACAGAGAAATTATTCGCCAGATAGTATACTGTGTCGAGTTTTTAGCTAAGCAGGGCTTACCTTTTAGAGGTTATAGGGAAGACAAAGTGGATTTTTCAGACTGCTCTATTAATAGGGGGAACTTTGTAGCCACAGTGCAACTCCTTGGAAAATGTAATGCTACTCTACAAGAGCATCTTCTTTTTTGCGATAAAAATGCCAAATATACAAGCAAAACTATACCAGATGACATTATTCATGTGTATGCTTGTAAATTACGTGAAAAGTTAACCTGTGAACTTCGGGTAAATAACTTACCTTTTACCATCATAGCAGATGAAGTAACTGACCCTCATGCAAATCAGGAAATCCTTTCTGTGTGTGTTCGTTTTGTTGATCTAACATCTCTACAAGAGCCTCACATTAAGGAGTACCTAATCAATCTCATTAACGTTGAGAGAGCAAATGCCTCTACAATTGCAGAAAAAATCTTGGAATCCATTTCACACCCTTCCATCGCTTTAAATGCTCGTAATATTTGAGGTCAGGCTTATGATGGAGCAGCTGTGATGTCTTCTGCAATAGCTGGTGTCCAAGCAAAGATCAAACAAATTTCTCCTCTGGCTTTGTACACTCATTGCTTTGCTCACTCTCTCAACCTTTCTAGTGCAGCTTCATGCAAGGTCCAAGAAGTGAGGAACCTCATTGGCCTAATTAATGAGTCGTATTTGTTCTTGAACCACAGTCCTAAGAGACAAAGGGTTTTTTAGCGAGCTTTGGATGTATATTTGCCAGCATCTCGACGTTCTAAGCTTCCTGGTCTTTGTAAGACGCGTTGGGTGGAGCGCCATACTTGTTTTGAAATATTTTTGGAGATGTATGAATGCTTTGTGACCTTTTTGGATGCTATTGTTTCACCTTTTGGATGACAAAAGCTGGAATTGGGACAGAGAAACGAAAGTAAAAGCTTAAGGATTGAAGTCTTCACTTTCTTGTTTTCAATCTATTGCTGTATTTATAGTCACAAAAAATATTCTTGATGAAGTGAAGCCACTGGCTTCAAAATTACAGAAGCAAGACCATGATATTGTTGACGCCTACAAGATGGTAGATTCCAGTATTGAAAATATAAGGACCACCAGAGAAACCATTGACGAAATATTCAGCTCCTGGTACAATTCTGAGATCCTTCCACTTGCTGATGCCATTGGTGTTTCTGAATGTGTTCCCAGAAAGACGAGCCTTCAGCGGAACCGTACAAATGTCCCAAGTGATAGCCCACAAGAACACTGGTCTGCTAGGCAATCTACAATGCTATATATAACAACATGTAGGATATAGATACCAACTGTTTACTTACTGTTTTTAGAATTTCATACACTACAGTTGTTGTCTTTAGTCAGAGACTGTCAGTCTTCATCTGTTATGTGGTGCATGCACTTGCAAAACTCAAGGGTGTTCAATTCTTGAAGGTGACAGGTCTGCTCCAGTTGAGCGATTTGTCACTTGCAGGGTCTTAGAAAGACTGCTTTCATTTAGGCAAGAATTCTTTTATGGCAAGCATCACCATGCTATTCTACACACTCTAGATGTGAGTAACCAAACACAATACTATAGGGTGATTGCTCAACCTTTATTAAAAGTGTAGTACAACAAGTGTGACCACTGGTCCTTAGCAACTAGCATAGGAGACTGTGATACAATATCAGCAGCCACCAAGGTTCAGTTTGCATGCCTTCACTTGCTTTGTGCCCTTCTTGCGAATATGCATGGTAAGGTATGATCTATCATCAGAAGATTTCCCTCCCCCTCCCCCCAACCTTTTTAATGGTGTCATTTAGTTTCAAAGTTTTGTCAGTTTAATTAGCAGCAGTACCCGGGTGTTTTCCGGGGGGGAAATAGAAGTGATGTAAGTATTGATCACAATTGCTGCATCCTCCAGTCCAACCTTAAAGTTTGTTGCTGATATGAGGTGAAAACTATTTACAGGGTGGTTAAAATTCCCACAAAAGTATAAATGAAATGTTCTATGGCTTCCCATGAAGCAAGGCCTAGTGGGCACCCAATACCTGGCCCTCATGAAGCAAGGCATAGTAGGCACCCAGTAGCTGGCCCCTCATGAAGTGAGGCCTAGTAGGTACCCAGTAACTGCCCCCTCATGAAGGCACCCCATACCTGGCACTCAGGAAGCAAGGCCTAGAGTGGCACCCCATACCTGGCACTCAGGAAGCAAGTAGTAGACACCCAGTAGCTGGCCCCTCATGAAGCTAGGCCTAGAAGGCACCCAGTAGCTGGCCCCTCATGAAGCAGGGCCTAGGCACTCTTTTGCTGTGTTGCAATGATACACATAGTCTTCTTTCCTTCTTCTCTCGCTGTGTGCAGCTTCTCCTGGTGGCCCCCTAGGATGCTGCTCTAGTATTTTGTGGTGTACCACCTAGGGCCTCATGATGAAGGAGGTTCATATTCTGCTAGCAGCTTCTCGTGAGCCCAGCCCCAGGGTGCTAGTTGTTGTCTAGGTTGACGGAGCACTAAAATAAATTAATTTGATTCTATTTTGTTGATGTTAGTAATTCTCAGCAAATTGCAAAACCGTTCACTTAATTTTGATAGCTTTCTGGAGGTTTGGGGATTTTAGGTTTGTGTTGGTGATTTCAGGAAAATATATTTCCTGCATGTTGCTGGACAGTTGTTGATATTGCTGCTTCTGCTGTTGTGTTGTGTGTTCGGAATGTTAAGATCACATGGACAGATATTTCCCTAAACAAAATGGCCGTCCAATATGATCTCAAACAGCATGACAAGACCTTTCTTCATTTCAAAGGTTCTGCTGCTGCTGCTGTTGCTGTTTGTGTGTGTCCTTGGGAGTGTTAAGAACACATGTGCAGTTATAAAATGGGTCTTCAACGATCTCAAATAATATAACAAGACGTTCTTTCTTCATTTCAAAAGTTATAAACCATACTTTCCTTGGGCTATTTTAAAGGCCATACAAACTTGGGTCTGGATAGGAGGTGGATTCCTGACAGATAGGTACTGTACAAAGCCTCAGCTTTAGACACCCATTAGCTGGCTCGTATGCTGCCATGTTGCAGTACTTGTGTTGTATCATCAGGAGTATGTCCCTATAAAAAGGCGGACTGGTGATAATGCCAAGTGCTGTGCTGTTATGTTGTACGGTGTGATTTAATCCCAATTAATTGTAAACTCCTATTCCAAATCGGACATTTCCATGACATACCTCGTGAAAGGTTATCCCCAAAGAGCCCTTTTGAGTCCACCAAGGCTCCCCCTGGAATTCTATAGACCTAACAATCAGTCACCAGTCCTCTATTATATATTTTATCAGTACTTATTGCCTTTATCCAGCTACTCCTCCAGACGTGTCTGATGTGCAAGTTGCTGTTATCAATGAAGCTAACACCTTCAGACTGACTCTACAGTTCACCATCACCAATGGGAGAGGAACTCCCACTCTGGAGGTCTCACCTTCTGCTGTGTCTCTAGGTTCTCTGCAGAGCACTACTTCTTCTACCTTCAGTGCTGACATTACTCTCCTTTACAACACTAACTACATGATCGTCATCACAGCCAGCAACTGTGCAGGGCCGGTCAGGAGGGTCATCAGCTTCTTGAGAGGTACATTGCACTTGTCTAATTATACATACAGCTACATTCAAGTTAAATATCATGTTCTCTTTTTCTAATATACACAATAGGTCAAAATAAACTTTACATTTACGTAGCATGGGACCGTGCAGAATATACTGAATGCATGAACTCTATGAAATCCATTTTTAATGGCGTGCTTTTAAGATTGTTATTTTCCTTGGTGGGGCCTCATTGCTGTGTCCTGTTCAGAGCTGCAGCATTCAAGCAACAGGTAAACTTTGCTGATTCCAAGAGCTAGTCCAGTATCCAGGTAAGTGGCTAGAGAGCTATGGTGATGTAGAGAGTACCTGCACTAAGCATCGGTCAACTGTGGTGATGTCTGGATAGTGCATTCGAAAGACAATCAGCTATGTCGATGTCAAGAGCTACTGCAGTCTAGCAGCCAGTGAGCTGAGGTGATAATGAAGCCACTTTAGTTGAGCTGTGCTCCATGTGTAGAGTTTCCAGGAGCTGGTGTGCCAAAGTTGAGAGTGACTCTGAGAATTGGAGTTTTGATGTCTGCTGCTCCAGACCATCCTCAGATGCTGCAACATCGAGGGCCCTCAGGTGCTGTGATGTTGAGGGGCCTCAGGTGCTGTGATGTTTAGGGCTACTATATACCAATTCTCCGAGGACTGCAGTCAAGGACAAAAGAAGCGGGAAAATAACTTCTCCCATTTTCCACATTGTCTTCAGCATAATTTTGTTTAGTGTTGAGTGGGCGTTGAGTAATGGGTCTAAATAACGGAGACATAAACTTGTACTGTATTAGCACGTGCCATAAAATGTCATTTATAATCCGCATGTTCCTCTTTCTATATAATGCCTGCAATGCTGTCTAGACCTGCACATTAGAACACTTGACAAGTTATGGTGTTTTGGGGGGTACTAATACATCATGGATGGCAGCCCCCCCAAACATCAGCTCACATCACAAAACTCACATGGGCAGTTTCCTAGCGGCCTAAATGTGGTTGTAGCCACTAGTAGGATTCCCAGCAGGCCTTGATGTCTTCATTATGTCAGTACCTCAAAACTGTAAGACATGTACAAACACTGACATTCATGTTATTTGGAATGTAAAATATTTTTGAAGTTCATAGAGGATGGATCGAGTTCATAATTCTTGGTATTGACTGCGCATGGTCATGAGCATACTATGAAAGCCTGAATGCATGCAGTGCAATGTGAAGGCCTCGGGTCATACTTGAACAGTGCAGCCTAGAAGCTGAAGTTGTATGAAGTGTGCAGAACCGGACAGAGGCAGTGGTTGATGTGCATGACAAGCATGCAGTGGCAACAGCAAACACGTTCCTAGTCCATTGCTCGAGGTTGAAGAGGCTTAGCAAGTGTAGGCATGGCGTCCCCTCCCTGGGTACATTCGCCAGAGAGCATCTCTCATGGACACACTTACAAAAACTTGACCATTATCAAGACAGAGTGCACAAATTAATTTTATATGATGCAAGTTACAAAACATTCTAGAAATTTGCAGTTGCAATTGATGCTAACTACTTGCAAGTGTGAATTATATTCTGGTGGATGTGGCAGGATAGGATAGGTATCAATGAGGTATCCACATAATATAGACATGCAAGTTACACACTATTCTCATGTTCTATTGCTGTACATGTACACAGCAATGTAGCCTCTCCTATGCTATACTCCATTCTATTATAGCGAACTGCTCCACTCCAAATGTGGCTGCTGATGTGAGAGTGTGGCCCTTCACTAACACTCTTGTAGGAGCTACTATTACATACAGCTGTTCAGATGGGTACTTACCCCAAACTAACCAGACATCTCAGTGCACACAAGTGGGCAGTGGTGGAGTATGGATGCCTGACCCAGCACTAACTTGCTCAAGTAGGTATAACCTTGACTATGTATCGTTATTTATCATCACAATATTTATTAGTTGTGTGCAGTGCTCCGCCCTCTCCTCTGAATGGGTCAGTGCAAGCTAATGAAAGTCGTACGTATGTGGAAGGAGATGTGGTGAACTTTCAGTGTCTGTCTGGCTTGAGTCCTGCAGATGTAATGGCTGCTACATGCACTATGGAAGGACGTTGGAGGCCGGACCCACAACTGCTGAGCTGCTCCAGACCAACTGAAGACACTGCAACTACTACTGCAACCAAATGCACTCAAGGTATGCAATTGCCTCACCTGTTAGTTCTGTGGGGAAAGTTCATTGAAGTGAGTGTGTCCATACCACATGCGAGTGGATGGATTCTGATGATGCCACACAAGAAGAACATGATCTATCAGTGTGCTAGTAGAATATCTTTAAAGGTTCTCATCACTACACTATTGTAAATACCTGATAATAAGGTGTAAACAAGTGATAGTGTCTACCATAATGGTACGAACTCTTGCAAAGTCTGCAAGTTCCTTTATAGCATAGTTGATAGATTGTTGACATCCGACACATTGATATTATGGTGTGCTGCATGCTGTTGGACCTCTCCTGACCTCTCTAGCTGATAGTTCTCCTGCAGTCTGCAAGAGACTAAGCATACAAAACAATTACGTGATCCTAACACAGGACAACAGCAGAAGTTTTCTATGCCTTCTTACTATTTTTTTAAAAATACCAAATAGTTGAAAGTAGAAACCTTTCAAGGATTATTCAGTTGAACATATCCTGTCAGTAGCACTGTAAGAATACATAAGATGGTTGGTTGGGTAGGTGTGGTAATCTAGCAGGTCAATGCACTTACTTGGTGGGATAACTTTGGCCGGGAAAATTGAAACTCTCATCCACTTTGCATGTGTAATATTTGCATATGCATGATGCTATATGGGAGTGTATTTAGTTCCTACCACCACCCCTGTTCCACCCTACTCCGGCAATTTAAATTTAAGCTTTAGTGGTGGATTATGTGAGCAATAAAGAGTAACTCCGAGTATAGATTACTAGTTTTATACAACAATCAGTCATGACCTTCTGGTCCAGGCATCAGCGACCTCTTCCAAGTCTCTATCGGACTTTTTTGTGACCCAATGGCTATCTTAATTAATAGGAGGAATTGATAAAAGGATGTTCGCTATGTTGCTCAAGTTAGGGAACATTGTTATGAGCATGCTATCAGCTGTTAGTAGTTAATTACATAGGGACTGTTGAGTGATGTATCTCGATACATTTTCATGATATCAGAGGAAATAGAAGCTGACTCAACACTCTCTTCTGCTAGCACTGATTCAGCTAAAGATCTTTAACCTGCTTCAGGATAAGTGTCAATACAATCTTACCCATCAGTTTGCCTGGAGGTGGCTTTTTTTAGGATCAAAGAGGACACGACATCTCGGGAAGTAAATTTTTTTGCAGTGTGTAGATAATGGGTGACTAAGGGGACTCGAGCCTCCCCACTTTTTATCTGTTAAATTTAATATTAATCACTTAATTAAGGGGGGCTGCTGTTGTAAGTACTAAAGCAAAACAGTTTCCCCAGACCCCCTGGTAAGACAGAGGGCCCTGCGCATGATCTGCCCATAGGTAAGCATTCCCCACCAACACCACCTATAAAAATGTACATATGAAGAAAAATTTGAAAATATTATTTACCAAACATTTCTTCCCCCTAACAAAACATCGTGTATGGCCACTGCTGTTGTCTAGTTATACCCATCAAATACCATGGTAGCCAAACACTTCATCTCAGTCACCTTCACCAGTTTGCTGACGCTGGCTAATAACATTCGAGTGCTTCCTATGTGTAATGCAGATGCCTTCTATAGTGTAGTCGCTGACCAATTCATTTTCTTCTTTGGAACTTTCCTTAACAAAACCCAAAAGCAAAATTGTACTAATATAGTTCATTTGTGCAAGGGCCTCTTCAGGGACTATTCAATACAGGAGGAGAGTGTACAAAACCACTGCACATGAGAGATTAGTAACTAGTTGTATGCACTACTAGTAGGGAGTCAGCCATTGGTTCTTAAGATCGTACAGTTGCTTTGGAAGAGTTGGGGGGTTAAAGAATATAAGTGGCAAGTCCTTTTACACTGAAGTCAACCATTCATGGCCACACAGTAAGATAAGTTGGCCTACTCCTTGTTGCTCCACCCACCTCCATTTGTAGGTGTTCTCTCAAAAGATACACAGTTTCTTTAAATAGCTCTCAAGAATTGTTTCCCCCGAATTCAGGGGGTATACATTATAAATGTGTTTTTTTGTATAACAAAACAGAACAATAATAACACTACAAGAAACAACTGACAAGATAGCAAACAACAACTAGCAAAACTGAGTCTCTCCATCAGGTCAATCATCTTTGGCAGGACCTTTCATAAATGTATAATGACTTGATGCACTTAGCATAGCTGAGAGTTCAAAGTTCTTCTATGCCCTTCACCCATTCCTTCCTAGTCCTTGCTTTCATGTATGTATTCCTTCAGTTTGTGCCATAGGGTTTCAATTGGGTTGGCCTCAGGTAGTTCCAGTGTAGTCCTCCACCAGTCATGCAGTTATGGTCCATGGAGATCTTAGCCGAGTGAGATGTGTGCTTAGGATGATTGTCCTGCATGAACCAGTGGTTGTGGTCAGGAAAAATGTCATGCAAAAAAGGTAGAAAGGACTTTTTTGAAAGTTCTACATACAACAAGCCCGACACGATGCCTTCAAAGATGCAAATCTTGCTTGCACCCCACAGGCTAATCTCAGTCCAATCTCAGTCCAGACGTGAACCTTATCAATAATCACTTCGTTTTGTGCATCTTAATTAGTGCACCTTGGTTTGTTCTTGTGGGGGGTGGGTGTGTGCAAGTTTCAAGTTGTAGTGTTCACTCGTCAGTCCACACTACATCTTCAAACCTGCAAGACCCTTCTCTATGAAGCTACTGAGCCCATTCTAATCTCTTGGGGGTAGAGATTATGAGGTTAACCTTACCTTTAATTATATACACACCTTATTGGCATGTTGGATAAGTTGGCAGTAAGAGCTGCTACGAAAAATCCATCCAAGAGCAGTCAAACACCTCTAGATTGCAATACACGGTGAAGCTGGTATGCTGTGGTCTCATCCAGCTTCATCTGCTCATTCTCAATTTTTTAACCTCTGCCATCACAATAGAATGTCCTCCACTTCATGCCTGGCAATGGTTCCAGTTTTGCTGTAGCAGAGCATAAAATTCCTTACCCCACACTTCTTGCAGGCAGACCTTCATCTGACAGTACCTTTGAAAGGTAGTCGATGTATAGCACTCTCTCATCAAACACAGGGTCTTTTGTTTCTGTCACCATGATACTCACATAAATAGGACACCTGAAGATTGAGGATAATGAAACAGAAACCTACACAAGGGGTACTAATTTTAAGGGAAGCAAGGGTCACTACTATTCCAGAAAGCAAGGGCCACAGGAACCTACACTGATTACACTGATTCTTGATAGACTGGCTCACAACACTGCTACTAGACCACACCTACCAAGGGGTGCTAATATAAGAGCAAGCAAGATTAGAGAAAAGGGGATGAGAGACTTATGCTTGTCTATAGAATGAAACTGCTTCAAGATGGGAGACTGACGCACACTGCAGTGATTATGATTCATTCAGTGGATTTCTCGACTAGAGTAAAGAACCTGGGACTACACTCAACTGCACACTTCAGGAAAGAAGAATGGAGGCTAAAATGGCATGGAAAGACTTTATGTGTGTTTGAATGATCGCCGAAGCTCATTATGTAGGTAACAGCATCACTTTTTGCTATAGGGGGCATACGAACACATCTTCAAAGGGTGCCATAAGACTGCAGCTCACCATTTACCAAGAACAATTTCTGAGAAAGCTTCATGGCTAGAGAAAATGTGATGGCAACATGAATTAAACAATGTGCAGGTAAGCTTCAATTCAGCACACTTTATGCCACAAACAATTGTCATGGAGAGCAAACTGTTCGAATTTCACTGGTGCTGAAAAAAGTGTTTCATAATAGCTTTGTATGCAACAGAGAATGGAACCAAACTCCCTGCTCTTGTTATCTTCAAGGAGCCAAATACAACATTGGGCCCATGCATCACAGCACAACTTCATGTGCCTGATAATCTTGAAGTCACTGCCAATGAAAATGGATTGATGACTTTCTCTAAAGTGCATAGCTGGCAGCGTAAAGTGTGAGGCTAGTCTTCAGAGCTCACTCCATCCTTTATGTGGGAGCTCAAACAGCATAGAGGACTCAGAGGGAACAAACATACCAGGGAAAGTGTTCCAAAGGAGATTGAAGAGGACAACAATGACAACAAAGATACACTTGTAAATCTTCAGGTGAAGAAGCTGACTAAGTGGAGGGCCTGGAAAAATCTTTGCAGTGAGGGAGTAGCTACGAACAATAAACACCTCCTGGCACAACAACAAAGCTCTATTATTTCAGGCCAAGTTAAGTTGTTATGCACATCTCAGCCATGCCCTAGATCTATATACAAATCATGCATGTTTAGTGTGAATTATATGGAGTACTACACTATTCTCTTTGCTCACTGGCAGGCATGTTTGCTAGAGCAAGTGTCCCACCCATCAGTATTTTGAGATAAAAGGTTAAGTGTCCATGGGTGCTGACTGTGTAGTCTATGTACAGTGTGTGTATTTATATAAATATTGTGTGTGTGTGTGTGTGTGTGTGTACTGTGTGTGTGTATGTGCAGTGAGTGTACCTGTAGTTGTTGCAGCTGGTGTGTGCATCTTCCTTCTGGGGCTGTTGTGTGGAGTGGCTGCGGGAGTGGGTGCAGTCATTGTCTACATCAAGTGCAGTAGGGAAACACACCCACCCCCCAGCCAGTCCACATCTCCTGCTCCACTCTATGAGGACATAGAGCTACCTACTACTAATAAACATGAAGTGGACCTTCAACATAATGTAGCTTATGGACATGCCCATTAATTAAGAATGGTTAAGACTCGCAACATAAATTATGTATATAAACAGGTTATTCATTAGATAATGAGAAACTCTGTAGTTATTTCAATGTCATACTCTACTGGACCTAAAGGACAAGCAAATGGGCTGTGTTCAATCTTGCACCTTAACCTCTAACCCCCAAGGTTTCACCTACACAGTCAGGGGTTTTCTTCAATTTTGTCCAAGAGCTCAGGAAAGTAAGTGGCTTTGTCAAAGGTCTAGATCATATTTATTCTTGTAGCATCTGATTCTGCTGAATCCGCACCTTTTCAAGTTGCAAATATTACCATCATGTACTAGAATTCCACTTTTTGTAGATACCTTCATGAAGGCTAGAAGCCTAGAGCATCTAGCTAAACCATTGAAGAACAAATGTCAAGCTTTTCTAACAGCAGATTTGTTCCCAAAGTTCATTTACAAGCTCCAATTCCAATTCTATTTGATTTCTCAAATATCTAAATACTATATATAGGAAATTAATGGCACACAACAGCTAGTGATGAATCATTCAATTATGACCACTAGTGCATTACCAGGTCATTCTGTTTGGAAGCACTTTTCAGAGTAAATCATAATATTAACCAAGTTTGCTCTGCCTATCATATCATATGATGAGTGGGATCCACTGTAATCTCCATGTCCTAGAGGCAGATTCACTGATGTGTGCATTTATGAAAGTTAGTATGTCCAAGTGCACACCTGCCAAGCTTGTGTAAGGGTACAAACACTTCCACAAATAACATATTTAATAGGTGCACCTAAAGTCAAGCAAATGTGCCATGTTTGAGGTTCTTTCCCATACCTCCCTTGAGATGCTGATTTTGGAATCACAAGATCAAGTCAAGAAATCATTTCACTCCATAACTGAAATTAGCATAGTGAGCTTATAGCACTAAACCACACAGTAAATTTCAGGTCATGGCAACCAAGAGTTACTGGGCACATTTTTAGCTATCTCATGCACATGTGAGATTGACATTTGGTGTCGTAACTTTTATATATTATATATATATATATTATACCAGTATCTGCTGAGGTAATTGGGGAAAATATACAATAGTAATACCACAAGTGAGACGTACTACTATATACAGATGCAAGCACGTCCTGGTAAGAGTTAGGTAATCCATGTGCCACATTATGTAACTATCTCATATATATATGAAGACCAATATTATAATACAGATAGAGACCCGGCAGGCTCAATGGGAATGCAGACGAACTTCCCAGGCAAGCGTGGAATGATGATTTCTGTGGAAGGGGGAGGAGATGTTGGGGTTGCAACAACCAACAAGCGAGTAACTGCCATCAACCACATCAATTGGACTTTGGAACCTAGTCAGATGGCACAGATGCACTCACGTATATACTGTAGCTATGAAGAGTGGTTAAGGTCGGCCCCCTCTGGGAAATAAGTTCTGTTTCGTATGACCTCGGTAGACCCTGTAGGATGAATATCTTTAATATTCTAACTGAACTCGTTAGACTTGTTGTTGGTGGAGACTTGTGCCATAGCTACCTAACACAAGATAGATCCCCAACTGGGCCTAACACTGGTAAATCAGTTAGAAGATGCTAACTGGTAGCTCGCTTCAGCAGCTATTAGTCCTGCTAACTGTAGTATTTATGCTTGTACTATCCAACTTCTATTTCAATAGAGAAACCATCATGAATTGTCCAAACAGCCGGTCCCAAAAGTCGCTGCAGTTATTGTGTTCAGATCTCAGTTTAATGTACTATGAAAAACTCAATGGAATAAGGTCTATAAGAACAAAACTGTTTTTATTTAAATGACAGACCACCATATTGGATTAACAGTTATATCTATGAGAATTACTATGAAGATATATTCAAATCAACCAGCTATGATAGTGATACACGATCAAATCCACCATCTTATAGTTACAATGAATATATAATGATCAAATCCACCATCTATGACAGTTACCATGAATATCAAATCAACCAGCTATGACAGTTTCTATGAATATATATGAACAGCTATATGAATATTTATAAACATTTGCCTAAGATTCAATTCAACAATCTATGACAGTTATGAATATATAATATATATGATCAAATCAACCCACTATGACCCACTAAGACAGTTTATCTATGAATAGTGATTGGCAGAATGTCACAGCTCCGAGTTAGTGCAATGTCAACTCGATATATCAAAAACACAGAGCAAACTCTCCCTTGCCCACTATATAACATGATCCATCACCAGTAACATATCCTCATAAGTACATCAGGGACAGTATGTGTGAGTTTAAAGGTGACCTATTCATAAATCAACAGGCTATGCCATATCCCTTTGTGTTAATATATCCATAAGTGTCTGGTACATTATCAATGGGGGAAAATATACTTTTTCGAGGCAGCTTCACTACAGGGTAGAAAAAGACGCTTAGGTTCTTGCTTAGAGTCAGCATCTTCCAACTTGTGCAGCTACATGCGTGAACTTAACAGTTTATGTTGCGATAATAAGGGGATCACCCTCTTTGGTCGCGATGCCACTGAATCAGAATTGGTAGTTCACGAATATATACAGACTGGCTAGTAACGTGATGCGCATGCGTACATGTAAGACAATGATAATAGGTATGGATCGATTGTGTGTGAGTGTATGTAGTATAGTATTGTCTAATTGTGATGTTATTATGTCAAAACGTCAACTGAGAGTTCATTAAGAGTTTAATTTTATGCTCTTATTTGAAATGCCACAAAAACTGTGAAAAGTCCAAAGGAAATATTCTATGTATGATTCCTTCTGTAATGTTATAATGTGAACCACATATAATATGATAATGAACTTCATGTGCCTTGAGGAAGGGGGGGGGGGATCATCAAGTACGCCATATCCAGCTAGCCCACGAGCTGTATTTATTAGAAAAACAAGTGACCATTGAGTTGATTTGCTAGGATCTTGCTCTGATCTGGTGTTTGGTTTGTGGAGTTCTTCTGTGAAACTGTCAGCACACCTTTGAAGGAGGCCATTCCAGGGCAGATTCCAATAACAAAATTACAACAACAGCAAGAAGGTGTGGCATGTGCTGACTTGCATAGTGCACAGAGAAGAAACAGCTAGAAAGTCCCTCTCAACATTGTCACAACCGACCTACTCAACTAGCTATATACCATATAGAAGCAATAACAACAACAACTTGAAACAAGACTTTTTATTTATAAACAACAGTTTATCTATACATGTACTGCATGGACCTATCAAGAACTAAAGGCAAGCTGTACCCATGCACATCACATCCAGTTAAATGACCCTTTACCATTTATAAACCATGCTAATGATTGGTGAATAGGACGAACGGGTCCTCCCGACTGTGGTCTGTGGGTACAGACTTATTTACTTTCCCATACATAATCATTTGTTATTACTCTTGTGGAAGTGCGGGTGCAATATTTCTTTTCTATTTGTCAGTTATCATTACATCATGCACATCATATATATAGTTAGCATCACAACAATTACTATTAGTACTATAACCTTCTCAATCAACTTTAAATTGTATTCTCTCGACGTTTCGACTAGATGCTCTAGCCTTCATCAGGAGTAATCAAGGCTAGAGCATCTAGTTGAAACGTCAAGAGAATACAATTTCAACTTAATTATTGAGAAGGTTATTGTAATGTTATTTTGAGGGAGGAAGTCTGTTATTTTGTGGGAGGAAGTCACCATCACCAGGCCAGAAGACAGAAGGAACTGCTAGTGAAGGAGGCATTTAGCACCAAAGTGTGAGTGGTTCAATCAAGGATTCGAGATGTGGAATGGACTTGCCTGGCTTCTGGGGAGCCACTCTCAAAAGCCTCAACTTGAACCAACCATCATTATTTATATATTTATTTATGTATTTACTTATTTATTTGTTTATTATTTATTTATTATTATTATTATTATTATTATTATTACATAATTGCAAACACAACATACCATACTCATTAACACCTAATTAACACATATACTTATATAATAATCAATTGCAAAAATACCTAAATAATACTGAAATAATAACTAATTAACAATAAATAAATAAATAACTAAAAAGCTAACACGTTCAACTCCCGACTGACCCCAAAACAGACCAGGCATTCCCCCACTGGACTGCCACTGAGAGACACTGAAGGAGGTAAGCACGGGCATTCACCTCCCCAGTTCTTTGCCTTATCCTGAGGCTGAGGAAAGCCATCGACCTGTTCCCGATGACCCCCAATGACTCGATGGCCACAGGCACAAAAAAGTGGCAAGGATCTAGGCTGGCATACTCGGCCACTTTTTTCCCCTCAGCCATAGCAGCCACAGCTCCAGGACCAGTCACTGCTGCACCCCGATACGACTGGGAAAACGTATCTGGACAGGTTGCGTCCCATACCAGTTGCTTGCCATTCTTCCATGGCACCATGGTTACCCCATCAGGTCTTTTCCCGTCGGAACGAAAGAGACCCGACGGTTCCAACCTGGAAGGGGCCCCGGCAGATGACAATGCCCGGAAGATGATGTCGTTCATGGCGGTATGACGGTAGAAACGTCCTTCACTTCTCTTGCAGCTAAGACCGTGTGTAGCAAGGCGATCCACTTCTGTTCCACAGTGCTGGCAATTATGGGGAAGACACAAAGTGGAGCCCAAGCGGAGACCCACGGCAACCCTGATAGTATCATCATCCATCCTCAAACCCAGGGACGAGATAGGGAGGGCATTTAGCCATGCACCGGATTCTTTTTTTGAAACAGCCAAAAGCCGGGCTCGAGCTAAATCGTCAGGTGCATTGTGCAACAAAGATTCCACGGACTTTGACACCCTGCACATATCCCAGGATTTCTGGAAGCATGCCGCAAGACCTGATGGTGGGGGAGTGTCATGACCCATAGACCATGCTGAAAGGGCATTATCAACAAAAGGGACAGGGAGTGATTTATTGTTAAATTCATTTATATACATTTATATTTTTTTAAAGTTGTGTTTATTCATTTAATTATTGTTTATTGTTGTTGTTATTATTATAATATTTTAATCGATATTTTAATCGTAATTTAGATGATTAATTTATATGATTAATTTAATTTATTATAATATATTGCTTGATTATATTATATTGCTTGATCATTTTTTTGGTTTATTTGTTTTTATTTATTTTTGTTTGTTTGTTTATTATTAGTTTATTATTTTTTATATTTTTATTGTTATTATTATTATTTTATTTTATTATTATTTTATTATTTTTATTATTATTTTTTTTTTAATATTTGTTTTATTTTATTTATTCCCCTCCCTTACATCCAGTTCACGTGTTGGATGCATGTGCTGGTAGCATGTGGTGGATAGCCTACTGGTATATAGCAGGCTCACGTGAGTCTTGGCATCTCATTATTCCTGATGAAGGCTAGAGCATCTAGTTGAAACGACAAGAGAATACAATTTCAAGTTGATTATTGAGAAGGTTATTATAAGTCCACGGAGAATTAGTACTATCATTTAGTTATCATTACATCATAGACATCATAATTGTAGTTAGCAACACAACAAGAGGTCAAAGTTCAGTTGTACTTGGCCACTGAAACACCACAGAGCAAATATAGTAGAACTCAAAAGTTTTGGGTTTCATGACAACATAGGGGAGGTCAGTGCATAGGGGAGGTCAGTGGTACAACGATGATGACTGGGAGCTACTCGGCACTGGTAAGGTTAACTCGGGTTAACTGGGCTTAATTTTTACCATAATGGTGAAACAAGTCCTCATGACTCAGCTACATGCTGCCCCATTGCTGCCACACCCTCAGCTCACAATTGTCATAAAAAATTAGAGGGGAAAATGTGAGTTGATCAGGCAAAACAAACATTTCCAAAACCTTAAAAATGGTGTTTGTAACATATTTTGAGGGTCTAAATGCCAAAATGCTTTTCTGAGACATCTATCCCATTTCCCCCCGCACTATCTATCTATACCTTCAGACAAGACCAAACAGCTCCAAACAACTCTAATAAGATTTCTGATGTTTCTGCTTCATTTCCCCCCAAACACCCTCCCACCCCCCCCACCCCCCCCCCCCCCCCCCCCCCCACCCCCCTTCCCCCCCAAATAAATTTAATAAATAACTACATACTGGACCAGAAAAATTACTATCTTCCACTAAAAAGGAAAGGCTCGAAAAATCAATCTGTAATAGAATTTTCATTCCTTCATACTGATAATGGTTTCTGTATGTAATGCAGTGGGCAGAGGGACAGTGGTCATGCGGTTCAAGCAGTTATGAATCACCTGGCAACCATGACCCACGAGGGGAACCTACGCCGGTTTTGGATCTAATAAATACATCCCTTCCAGGAGGGTTGGTACTATAGGGATAGGTGAGCTACATTGAACTTGGGACATCCACAGCTAGCTGTGGGGGAGTTACACATCTGCTGAATCTTGATGGTCAAGAATAACTGCAAGTAGCAATCATTAACAACGATTCATCCAGGACAACTGAACAGCAGCTAGGTATGTGCAATGTGCTTGCAAATAAAAACGCACTTTTCAAGCAGCTAGAGATTTAGTGTCATATTCTACGCTTCGCTTTGTACAGAGTCATACTTATTGACACATGCAGATCCGCAGTAAAGTGGATGATGATTAATCTGTTAATTCCATGCACACATGGCATCAGTTTATGTTTCATAAAAGTTGGTGATTCGCAAAGCCGTCTAGCGTGCTATATTTTGAGGATCACACACAAAAATATGATATTGTCGGCCAACGAGTTATCCAGGAGCTAGTGTCTACCAATGTTTCTCCCTTCTCTCCCCCCCTCCCCGCTTTCCTTGTTCTCACAAGCTATGCTTAATTTTTTTCTGGGAGAGGGAGGAAAAAATTATGTATGTTGATAAATAGTCAGTCCCCCCCCCCCCCCCCCCTGTGCAGTTGAGATGTGATTGCTGCAGAATCATGTTATCTTTAGGGAAATTTTGTTGCAGAACCTTGGAAGAAAACCAGGCTTCAGTCACCCTACACATTCGTGCGCACTCCTGCACAATGTATATGAATAGGTAGGGCTCACGAGGTTACCTTCTCCTCTCCCAATATTTGGTCTCCATACTCATCAATGATATTCATGAATTACTTCACCTATCTTCAGTACTTTTTTTTCTTTTTCAGGCTACCTCTCATGTGAGGGCAGGCTCACCTAGACTAATAGCATGCAGTTCTGTACCAAAATGGGGATGGATAGATATTTAGTATATACAGGTAGCCAGACTTGCCATACAGTATCTTTGGGACAACACACACGAAGTGTTTCAACAACCAAAGGGATAAAAACTCCAACTACTCTCTCAACATTCAAACATGTTGCAGAGCACACTTTACATACTAATACAGTGGCGTAGGAACAGGGGGGGCCAGGGGGGCCAGGGCCCCCCTAATTTTTATAAATTAACATTACAATGTAGAGCTGTACCATTTTACACTGACCTTCTGTGTATAAAGCACTTGTCTTAACTATCAAAAATCAGCTTTTATTACTGAAGGGTTTGCAAATTGGAAGAAAGCCCTTCAAAAGTTTAGGGAGCATGAGAGCAGCTGCATGCACAGATATAATTGGCTGCTTCCAATACTCAGACCCTAGGAGTTGGTGCAAAGTTAGCTACTCAGCATGCTACCAACCAAAAGCATCACAGATTTATGTTGATGAAACTTCTTACTAGAATTCAATATCTAGTACGACAGGGGCTTCCTCTTCAAGGGCACAAAGAAGATAATGACAATTTTGAAGGTAATTTATACCAACTTTTGCTGCTCTTAACTAAAGATTGTGAGGATATGAAAACATGGATTCAAAAATGGGAGTATATTTCTCCTGTTATAATTAATGAACTTATAAATATTATGGGCCAAAATGTTTTGAGAACAATACTGGCAGAAATTAAGACTGCTTTGTGGTTTGCTATTATAGCTGATGAGGCTACCCATGTTTCACATCCTGAACAGATGTCTCTCTCAATTCGATGGGTGGATGACATTTATCACATCCATGAAGAGACACTATATGTCTTATTCAATTGCCAAATACCAAGGCAGAAACCAGCTATTAAAGATGTCTTAATCAGATGTTCATTGCCTATTTTGCAGTGCCGTGGGACAGGCTTTTGTTGGTGCATCAAATATGAGTGGCATATGAAATGGTGTACAAGCATTGGTTAAAAAGGAGACAAATCAAGCGCTTTATGTTCCCTGCTTGGCCCACAGTTTGAATTTGTGCTTAAAAGATGTCACCAAAAATTGCAAATTTATGAGAGATATCATGGGGGTTTATTCATGATTTAGTTCAGTTAATAAGATCTCTCCAAAGAGGCTAACTTTGTTTGATTCTTTAAGAAAAGCTGTAAGCATTAACACTGGAGAAATTATGCCTTCATTAAGATTGCTTTGCCCAACTCGATGGACCATAAGACATACATCAATAGATAGTATCCTAAAGAATTATGAGATCTTACAATCTGCTTTAGAAGAGATTGAAAGTGGCAATGATGAGAATGCAGCAAAGGGTAGTGGACTTTTGACATCCGTGCAGAAGTTTGATACTTTATTTGCTTTAAAACTTGCTTACCTAATCTTTTAGGCAGCTGAACAGCTTTCATGCAATCTCCAAGCAAAGGATACAACAGTTCAGGAAGCATTGCGTGGGGCTGATCTTCTTTGTTCACATATAAACTCTATGAGAACTGAGGAAAAGATCAAGTTCAATACATTTTATGATCAAGTTCTCCAGGAGTCCGCCACTTTGACTGATGAGCCAGATCTTCCACGGGGAAGGAAACATCCACGAAGGTTTGATGATGGAGCAAGCCCTCATATGTATCAATCCCCCAGAGAGTTCTTGAAGTAGTTGTTGGTGAGGTAAAAAGAAGGTTTGATCAGGCTGATCTCTACGTCATGAAAGATATAGAAACCATTTGACTAAAAGCTGCTAATGGTGAAAACTTCATAGTACCAGATGATGTAAAGAAGTTTTTGAACAAAGATGTTGATCAAGACCAGTTGATGATTCACCTTTCAATGCTTCCTGATGCCATCAAAACTGCACGTTCGACTTGTGCTGTTACAAAAATAACAAGCATACGAACTATTACAGATGCTATGAATCAATCAGAAATCTATAAAGGCATGTTGGGTGAAGTTGATAAACTCTTAAAACTGTATTTCACTTGCCCAGTTACCTCTGCCACAGCAGAACGTTCGTTTTCATCTTTACGTAGAATAAAAAACATGCTTGAGAAGTTCAATGACCCACTGCAGACTGAATAACTTGTTTTTACTATATATACATCAATAAAAAACTGATTCACTTGACTTACGAGAGATAGCGGAACAATTTATATCTGTGAACACAAGGAGAAGGAACTATTTTGGATTTTTTGGGTAATATATTCTTATTATTGTAACACATATTCATTGCCAATTATATAATCACTAAAAAATCATCCACACCTCTAATATTTAAGGTTACTAATGTGGGCCCCCCTAACCAAATGATCTTCCTACGCCACTGTAATAGGTCACAGTTCCAACCAGTAACTAGCAGGAACCGATGACGTCCGTAACGCGGAGTTAAAAATAAATTTAAAAAGTGCTGACCACAACTGTGGTTAAAGAAAAGTTGTGGTTTACTGAGCAGCAACTTTGTGCGATCACCCGCTCCATCTCCGAGTGAGCTCTGTCAAAGTCTCGCAAGCAAGCCAATAGAAATAATATTAACAAAAACACAAAAACACAATAATAACAATAAAGCTACACCGTCAATACCATGTGCAATACAAAAAAATGGCGGACAGATTTTGTAAACCAACGGAGGTAGAGACGGGTATAGCTACCACCACCGCACACACAATTCAGGAAGCTTTACATGCGTGAAAACCAACTTTATTATTCAAGTAAAGTGAATACATACACAGCAGCAGTAATGTGCCATGACCCCAAGGAGTCCTGGTTCTAGGAAGTACCTAGAGACGGGGCTTGGCAAGGGCTTGTGAGACAGTAAAAAAATAATGACAGCACAATAATAAATAGTAAATATATGTATTATAGTTAAAGCAGTGGTTGAGTTCCATGACATATCCAGTCTCGCACGAAACAGTTGACTAGAGGCCGAAATTGCCACTTTTGCAGCAGCATCTAGCAGTTTGGATGCTTGTGGTTTTACGATAGAGTGAAAAACTGCTGTCGGGGCTTGTCGGCTAGATGGCAACCAGTGACCTAGAGCCCCTATCTCGATTGTGTACAAGGAGGAGTGGAATCCTTGTGCCTCAAGGTCATTTAGGGGCTGGTAGATCGCTTTTGACTCCTTCTGTTGTTTAGCCTTTAAGATGGACTCCAGTGAATTGAACGGAATGGTCAAGAACATTTCATTGTTCCTCCTTACTACCACATCTGGTCTAGCTGAGGTGTCTAGAATATTTGCAGGGATAGTTCCAGGGGGGTTGTCACTTGCCCTGTAGCCAGGAAGATCTGCAAAGCGGCATCACCCGACTCCATGAACTTCTCAATCCCAGATATCACCACTCTCAGGACAGAGTTTTCTACCAAGCACGTGGATCAGTCTGGAGTTACAGACCTATTGGTGGACGGTCTGTGCTGTACTCATTTGCTACAAATATCACAATTGCATCGTAGACTGACAACGGACTAGCTGACCACCTACAAAACATGATCCTAGAGAGACTTTTTTTCCATTCCACACATCCATAGCTACTTTCTTGAAGCAGCATCATGATTCACATCCAACAAACAGCCATAACAGATACACAGTTAAAGGAGATCCATTATTTTGTGACTTGCTTCATTTTCTCTCTGGCTAAGGCTGGAATCTGATCTCATTAGGGCAACAGGGTGACTCAATGCAGCAACTATTGAATCATTCAAAGTTCTAATTCATCGACTAACTATTCCCCTGTTGGAAGGCTTACAAAAACTCACACCTCCAAGGATGTGAGGTATTGCTTCCCGTTTCTTTCTTCCAGCTTAAAGTCCCCTAGTCTAGCTAAAACCGTGTCACCCCTCTATGGTGGTAATCCTCACAGCACATCTCTATGGTGGTAATCCTCACAGCACATCTCTATGGTGGTTATCCTCACAGCACATCTCTATGGTGGTAATCCTCACAGCACATCTCTATGGTGGTAGCACATCTCTATGGTGGTAATCCTCACAGCACATCTCTATGGTGGTAATCCTCACATCACATCTCTATGGTGGTAATCCTCACAGCACATCTCTATGGTGGTAATCCTCACAGCACATCAGCAGATATGTCTAGTATGTACGAGGCTTTATAGTAGCTTGGACTTGTGGGACTTTTATGGCAATCCAACAATCTGATTCGTTTCACCAACATTCCAGCTGATACCAACAAAAACCTGTCCCCCAGTAGCTGCAATTATCTCGTTATGTGCCTATAATTTTTTTTTTTATTATTTTTTTTTTTATTAATTTATTTTTTATGGATAAATTTATTATTATACAATGCCTACAATTGCTGTATTTTATTCTTGTGGGACCGTAACCTAACTAGTAAGTGTTAATAGCCAGCAAGATTACTTCCTGGTAATTAGGATTGCAGACAGCTGCACTTCCAGTGCATCAAGTCAACTTCCTGGACCGCACCTGCTGTGAATTGAGACCGTTCGTATGCCAGCTTATGCTAGGTAGAGCAAGGCATCTATGGGCAGCATACTAGTCAACTAGCGGAGCAGCAATGGAACCTTGTGCTTGCTTGGCACAGATGGCCTTACTGGGCTTTCTACCCATCATCCTAGTCTTCTTACCATTCTATGCCTGCACAACAGGTGAAGCGGCTGTACCTATTTGCATTACAATAACCAACTTGAAATAGTATTCTCTTGACATTTCGACTAGATGTTCTAGCCTTTATCTGCAGTTGTGAGTGCCATGCCCTGCCAGCTCCACAGTGCACTAATGGCGAAAGAGCTGTTGAAAGTGCAATTCCAACGTTCTGCGATACGCTGGTTCCTTTGCATGCTCAACTCTCGAAATAAATGCCATCTAGAGGTAAGCTACTGCATAACTTCTTTGAACTCGTATCCAGATGCAACCCTGAGAGAGATCCATGTGCATAGAGCTTTTTCCCAGTGCCCATTCCACCTCACGAGAGCATTTTCCTGATGCAAATTCTTTTTCCCCGCGCGCTTGACCACATTTTAGCACCTAATTACCAATTACCGACATCCTGTACCTATTACCGGCACCACTTAACAAATCTGTATGGGCACTGTGATGCTTATGTTTTCAGACCCATAATGCTTGCTTTTACAGTGACACCATGTTCATACCTATGTAAACAAGATTGTCACCAAAACAATGCCATTTTATGCAGTTAAGGGCATCAGATATACTATGAGACTAGGTAACATCAACTAACACCTATATTATCAACAGTACTGATAATATCCATAATACTAGTTAAGAGTATCCTGATACTCAAGGTGGGGAGGGAGGGGACCAAAGATCATTCCTCAGCTTGCCAATAGTTCTTCTCACCCAATACCTAACACACTCGCCCACCTCCTCCATCACTGCATCACTTATCCCTCTACACCTTTCCCCAACAGCAATGCCACCTTTCCATCCTTAACCACTCCTCTATATTCATCCAATCACTGTCCAGCCACTACATTAAGACAATTAAAAAAAAAAAATTTTAACACACAATAGCAAAAGCTAATCCCGAGTTTTACAAATGAGTATATATATAAGTGAATGTGCATGTAGCAGATATATGAATTGTAAGATAGTTCAAGTGTGGTAGTTAAAGACCCTGTGAGGATTTGGTTAGGTACAATTTCTTAACTAAACGTTTAAATGACAAAAGAGAGGAAGAGGATCTGATGTATGGTGATAGAGAGTTCCATAGCGCTGTGGCAGTGGGAACAAACAAAGATTGCATGGCAGAGGTGCGAGAGAACGGAATTAAGACATTTGATGGGTGGTAACGGCGAGAGGTTATTATAGCTACAACCTCAATAAATGTAAGCATGCTACATAATGGAATAAATAAACAAAACCGCTCTTCCATCAGTGTCATAGATTAGAGAGTCAATACATAATTTATGTAACAAGTGACAGCATGAAAACATCACCTAACTGAAGACTGAACTTGAACTAAATATGCCCACGCTCGTCTATTACTTCCAGTAGCCAATCATCTGAAATCATCTCTTCTTGAGAACTCTTTCTCCCTGGAAAAATTCTGCTGTATCTTTATCTGTGCTCTGCTTTTGCCACATCCAATCTTCCCAACTACCTGGATGAACCCACCAAGTCCAGTCTCCTCAGTTGCATTTAAGTAAGTCCATGGTCCTGTCACGAGTAACCAAGCCAAGATGTCTGTACAATCATGCTCAATGACATGCTGGACAAGTCAACCATCCTTAACTGCTACAAGAACAGTTTGCATGACTCATCCGCTTTCTTTCCTTGTTCTGGACGTGGTCAACAAAACCGGAGCATACTACGATCCTGACCATACTACGATCCTGACCTTCTTCCCACCCAGTGGCATCCTAATGGTAATAAAGAGATGTGTAACTAGCTGGATATTTAGCAATCGGCCAGTTCCATGGAATAGGTACGTAATCCTCTATCATTATGACTCTAGTCAGCACAACTACGACAGCAATCCAACCTGAAATGAATGCTTATCTAGCAAGTGCAGCGAAAAAAAGAAACGCGAAGCCTTGGTAGACAAACCACAACAATTAACCGCTGCTGGATGTCAGGTATTATGAGTGACGTATGCGCGGATAGTACAGAGAGATGAAAGCAGATGATCCCATTGACACCATAAGGAACTGGTAACACCATGCTCATACCTGATGTAGACATAATAATTTTTGTGTACCACTGGTGTCGACATTGAGCAATGCTGGTAATTGGCAGCTTATGGTATCGACTCTTGGGGAACTTGTAGCACACCCCCATCTTGAGTATGCTTGTACCATTTGGGATCCCAACCTCAATAAAGATGTTGAGAAATCAGAACGAGTACAGAAGTTTGCATTGAGAGTTTGTGTAAGGGAATGGAACAGTGCTTATGAGAGTCTATTGGTTTTTGCAGATATTACTTCTCTTTTCATGCACCAGACACTGAAACTCTATCCTCTCTATAACTTGGTTAATGGCCTTGCTATTTGTGACACACTTCCGGTCATTTTCAAATAGCCATCAATAACTCATCTCTAGTTCAACCTTTTGTGCATACAACACCACATGCAAACTCATTCTTCCCAACAGCCATTCATCTATGGAACTCACTTCCTTCATCAGACATTTGGGGAAATCTTCTTTGCCCTCGCGTTCACAAGGTCATTAGTTAGGCACATGTACTATGTAATCACTACTTTGAATAATTTTTCGTTTGTTACTGTTCTTTGTGTTGTTAATGTAGTATTCCTAGATTAATGTAGTATTCCTAGATTGGATACTGGACCTGTACTAGCTGGTATTTGCTATTTTCATGCATCCATTACAAATTTGTTTCTTATAAAATAATTTAAAATAATTTAAAAAAATTAAGCAAAAGACAATCTCAGTGTGTGTGTGTGAATGTGTGCATGCGGGTGTGTGCGTGTGTGTGTGTGTGTGTCAACTACCCCTCCCCCCCCCCCCCCCCCCACACCGTCGGCAGGATTGTCCCACTCATAGCCACTCACCTGCAGTTATTTCTATATGGGGCAGTTTAGTTTTCGTTTAAAAGTTACAACCTTTCTTGTGACCTCAAGTTCCATGAGTCAGTTGTTATTGGTTATTGGCTTAGCTGGAACTAAGCCAATAACCAATAACAACTGACTCAGCAATAAAGTATCTAGCACATGACAAGTAAATGTTGTCACACCATACAACTGATCGCGGCTGCTTCCAAACGTGGAAGGGGGACCGAGTCGGTGTGAAAGCAGTAATGAACCTTGCTGCAGCAAAAACGGGGGGGGGGGGGGGGGGGAGAAAATAATAATAAAGAAGATGGAAGAATGAGACTTTTACTGGCCATAAAGCAGGAAAGGAAGAACAGCAGTCCCTTTTAGGTGAAGAAGATGGGAATGGTGCCAATTGTTCTGTCTGTAACAGGTGAAATGTGGAGGTATAATGATGTACTAAACATTTCTTAAGTACTCAATCAACTCTCAGTTGACATACAACATTACAATAACCTTCTCAATAATCAACTTCCTTCAAATTGTTGAAGTTGATTATTGAGAAGGTTATTGTGGTAATAGTCATCAAAAAGCTCTAACTGCCAAATCCACTTCCTCCACCTTAGTTTGGGACACAGTGAATGCCATAAAGACCACACTAAGAGAGAAGCAAGATAACCTACATCAGCAAGTTCAGAACAACATCCTCACAATTTGAGAATGAACTTGTTAAGATGTTGTATGATACAGTACAATAGTACAGCCTATATTATAGAGGGGATAATTAGTTAGTAATGACAAATCCCTGTTTGAGTGATTAGAAAGTTGGAATTCGTCCGCATTAACCATAGCCAGACTCGTACGGCGTTTGAGAGCTGGACTCACCACAGTTTCCCCCTCACACCGCTTGCTGGCCCCACGAGGCTGTCAGCCCTTTTGACCTCTGTTGAACCGATGTGGTTGATCTAATCTCATTGCCTTGGTTTCTGTGGCTTATATATTTTGGTGATAAGTGTGTTGCCGCATACCTGGGTCGCATACCTGGGTCGACTTGATTCGTGTGTAGTCTATACTGACAGTTCTGCATCTCTGAGTGGAGTACTGAAATCTGGACTCTTGCACCAATGGCTGGTACATTTCGCAGTATTACAGGTTACCCTGTGACATGCAACTCCGAAGAAGCTCTGAAGAGCTACAATAGTGGTGTGATGTGCTTTGCGACTTCGAGTGGAAATTGTGTCCTTCACTTCAACCAAGCTATCGAGCTAGATCCTGATTTCTTGCTGCCTCACTGCATATTAGTAAGTCATATCACTGCATTAAAAATCATGGAGTTCTGGCTACAATTTAGTATATATAATGACAGCTATAATGGGGAGGGTGGGAGGGTGATGGAAGTAAAAGGTGCTGAGATAACGTTAATCCACCCAACTGGTAGCATTTACACAAGATATCACACAAGATATCACACATGAGTTAGAGACATCACGCATGAGTTGGAGACATTACACACGAATTAGAGACACCACACACGAGTTAGAGTTAGTGAATATCTAATGTAGCACTGGAGTATTTATTAGTACAGGGATTTCCACCAAATTGTGTTGTTAGCCAGGCTGAGCCCGAGCTCATACTAGAGGTAGCCTGGAAAATGCATCGATTTGTTTATAGATTTTTGCAGACCAACTTTGCGGGCCACGAAATTGTCCTAGTTCCTTGTATTGATTCCCTATTGCTCTGGCAATCTTGCACAGGGAGTACTGTCACTTTCCTCACTAGATGACTTATCAATGCAGAGGAGTGGAATAGGCTAGGAAATATTTAGCTGTAGCAATCCATTTCCTAGTAGCTGTTTTTTTAAGTTCAGTAGCTGTTTTTTGAAGTTCAGTTGTTGTGTTTCTAAAATTTTGTTGAAATTTCAAGAGTGACACGTGGTGTGTTGCTGACTCCTTCGGCCTTGTGCTCCAGCCTTGTGCTCCAGCCTTGTGCTCCAGCCTTGTGCTCCAGCCTTGTGCTCCAGCCTTGTGCTCCAGCCTTGTGCTCCAGCCTTGTGCTCCAGCCTTGTGCTCCAGCCTTGTGCTCCAGCCTTGTGCTCCAGCCTTGTGCTCCAGCCTTGTGCTCCAGCCTTGTGCTCCAGCCTTGTGCTCCAGCCTTGTGCTCCAGCCTTGTGCTCCAGCCTTGTGCTCCAGCCTTGTGCTTCGGCCTTGTGCTCCAGCCTTGTGCTCCAGCCTTGTGCTCCAGCCTTGTGCTCCAGCCTTGTGCTCCAGCCTTGTGCTCCAGCCTTGTGCTCCAGCCTTGTGCTCCAGCCTTGTGCTTCGGCCTTGTGCTCCAGCCTTGTGCTCCAGCCTTGTGCTCCAGCCTTGTGCTCCAGCCTTGTGCTCCAGCCTTGTGCTCCAGCCTTGTGCTTCAGCCTTGTGCTCCAGCCTTGTGCTCCAGCCTTGTGTTTGGGGCTGGCTGTCACAGGCAACGTAATTGTAGATGAGTAAAAATGGAGATGTGGGTGTTGCATAGCTCTCTTCAGACTGGGTTACTTTGGTTTAGTAATGTTACTAACTGAGCCATGCAACTGATACAGACAGCCTCTAGACCACTTTCACTGGCTGGCTTGGACTTGGAGTGTAGTTGAAAACCTGCGGAGGGACTCGGTCCCCTCCTGGAAAACATTGGAATGGCTCTAGTCTCCTTGGATACCTACCTTCATGCACTCTCTCCTGCTAATTGGGGCCAAGATCTAAAATCAGATTTCTCAAAACAGCTAGTTTTATCTGTAAATTATTGTTTTAAGTAAACAGTCAATATAATAATAAGAGCGCATGAAAGAGTATTGGCATGCTCTTGTGTATCTATTGGGTGAAAGGCATGCATCATATACACACCAGAACATTCCTGACATTCTTTGGATATTCGTATTGTAGAGCCCATCTGTCTTCTTAATGACATTCATGAGGAAACAGCGGATCATTACAAAAGAACCAATCGGCAAAAAAAATATATGGCATTACCATAATAATTATATAGCTGAAAATCATAATGTTCAGAATATTTAATCAGTAGAAGTTGATTAGTTTGATGATGAAGTGAGACCTCACTGGGGAGGGAGTCTGGATAGATACTTGTCTTCCTGTATGTACATGCGCCTGATGGCATATCTAGGTATGATGTATTCACCACATTCTCCATGTCAAATGTGAATGGATCGTATTCCACAAACATAAGAAATGGGCTTGTGTAAACGGGAAACGATCACCTTAATTGAAGCTGGTCGAACTGTGCTGGCACAGTTACGAGTAGCGAAGGGAACTTCCTGCACTGGAGTGTCGGTGGACTGATAGCTGTCGGGGCTAGGATTCTGAAGTTTCATTACGAGAGCTTCTCAATTCCAGGCTGGATAAGGGTGTAGAAACTATATTGAGCTTGGCAAGGTAAAAGCATAATTCCTTGTGTGTGTCACCACTCGTAAGTGCCACTCCCTCAGTCAGCGAGTACAATAAGTACCGGCAACATGTGGTAATGGAGCAAACCTTACTGACTGGATATCGTCAATAGAGGAGAGCTATGCTGGCGATGGAGAATATATTTAGATGAAATAATATCAAAAACAGAATGTCTGAAGTTAATGTGAGCTATTGCATGTTCTCCTCTGATAACTCTGTCAGCCAGTAAGTACCTCATGGCGACCTCACTCACATGTTCTCCTCTGATAACTCTGTCAGCCAGTAAGTACCTCATGGCGACCTCACTCATGTGAGCTATTGCATGTTCTCCTCTGATAACTCTGTCAGCCAGTAAGTACCTCATGGCGACCTCACTCAATGTCTGAGGATCTTGTTAGCTTTCTGCACGGTCTTTCCTTCAGTAACCCTCTCATAGCTGTATTTCACACGTTTTCTCTTTCTCAACCAGCCAGCCAGTCTTGTTGCAGGCAACCTGGTCTTGTTGCAGGCAACCTGGTCTTGTTTCAGGCAACCTGGTCTTGTTGCAGGCAACCTGGTCTTGTTGCAGGCAACCTGGTCTTGTTGCAGGCAACGTGGTCTTGTTGAAGGCGACCTGGTCTTGTTAAGTGTCGTGTAGACAAATGCCAACTGGTGACAGTGAGGAGAGTGTTATCTGTGTGGAGAGTGTTATCTGTGCAGAGTGTTATCTGTGTGGAGAGTGTTATCTGTGCAGAGTGTTAGCTGTGTGGAGAGTGTTATCTGTGTGGAGAGTGTTATCTGTGCAGAGTGTTATCTGTGTGGAGAGTGTTATCTGTGCAGAGTGTTATCTGTGTGGAGAGTGTGGAGAGTGTTATCTGTGCAGAGTGTTAGCTGTGTGGAGAGTGTTATCTGTGTGGAGAGTGTTATCTGTGTGGAGAGTGTTATCTGTGTGGAGAGTGTTATCTGTGTGGAGAGTGTTATCTGTGTGGAGAGTGTTATCTGTGTGGAGAGTGTTATCTGTGTGGAGACTGTTATCTGTGCAGAGTGTTATCTGTGTGGAGAGTGTTATCTGTGTGGAGAGTGTTATCTGTGTGGAGAGTGTTATCTGTGCAGAGTGTTATCTGTGTGGAGAGTGTTATCTGTGCAGAGTGTTATCTGTGTGGAGAGTGTTATCTGTGTGGAGAGTGTTATCTGTGTGGAGAGTGTTATCTGTGTGGAGAGTGTTATCTGTGTGGAGAGTGTTATCTGTGTGGAGAGTGTTATCTGTGTGGAGAGTGTTATCTGTGTGGAGAGTGTTATCTGTGTGGAGAGTGTTATCTGTGTGGAGAGTGTTATCTGTGTGGAGAGTGTTATCTGTGTGGAGAGTGTTATCTGTGTGGAGAGTGTTATCTGTGTGGAGAGTGTTATCTGTGTGGAGAGTGTTATCTGTGTGGAGAGTGTTATCTGTGTGGAGAGTGTTATCTGTGTGGAGAGTGTTATCTGTGTGGAGAGTGTTATCTGTGTGGAGAGTGTTATCTATGTGGAGAGTGTTATCTGTGTGGAGAGTGTTATCTGTGTGGAGAGTGTTATCTGTGTGGAGAGTGTTATCTGTGTGGAGACTGTTATCTGTGCAGAGTGTTATCTGTGTGGAGAGTGTTATCTGTGTGGAGAGTGTTATCTGTGTGGAGAGTGTTATCTGTGTGGAGAGTGTTATCTGTGTGGAGAGTGTTATCTGTGTGGAGAGTGTTATCTGTGTGGAGAGTGTTATCTGTGTGGAGAGTGTTATCTGTGTGGAGAGTGTTATCTGTGTGGAGAGTGTTATCTGTGTGGAGAGTGTTATCTGTGTGGAGAGTGATATCAGTGTGGAGAGTGTTTGTCTGACTATTACCGAAGAAAGGTTTGGTGATATGTAGAGTACTTTATGAATCTCATTGCTATGGAGACCAAATATTGGGAGAGGAGAGGGTAGCTTGCGAGCCGTACGTACCTATTCCTGATCTCTGCGGTGGAGTGCAGGAATTCATATGGCAAATGTAGCTGGGTTTTCTTGGGTTCGCTGACAAGGTTCTGGAATGGAATCTCCCTTAAGATGATATCACATGGTTCTGGGAATTAGTGTGGGCACACACAGCAAGCTTACTACTACATGTCCTTGTTGATCACATTCCAAGCTATTTCCACCATACTTAGTTTGTTCCATCTTCTCCCTCGAAAATAAGTATTGCTTGTCCGACTAAGAGGGAGGGAGGGGAATGGAAGGGAGAGAGGTGGGGTTTCTGTCCCCACCTTTCATCTCCTTGATGCTGGGTTAACTCCACAGAATGGTTGGTCAAGCATTTGGTTCCTCATTCTCAACCCACAGCATGTCAAACACAATCATGAATGGCCAACTTCCAAAAACATGAACTAATATCATATGCATGCAAGTGACAACAACATTCATGAATGCGTACTCCCCTTATTGCCCCCCCTCCCCCCCCCCTTATTGCCCCCCACCCCCCACCCCTCCTTATTGCCACGCCCTCTAGTGCCAGCCCTTTCTGTACACGTCACAGAGAACTAGCATTGCAGCAGTGAAAGTATTGTAGCTACAGTGAAACCTCTTATCCAGGCAGTTAACTAGACTAGGAGGTTCCCTAACCAGCAGTTGCCCTCACTCAAGGCTGTCCACATTAGTGTATTGGAGGCACATTCAGTCCTGAACAACCTAAATTCAAACCAAGGGCATTGGTCGTGTTCACACTGGTATTCAAAATAATAATAATAATAATAATAATAATAATAATAATAATAATAATAATAATAATAATAATAATAATAATAATAATAATAATAATAATAATAATAATAATAATAATAATAATAATAATAATAATAATAATAATAATAATAATAATAATAATAATAATAATAATAATAATAATAATAATAATAATAATAATAATAATAATAATAATAATAATAATAATAATAATAATAATAATAATAATAATAATAATAATAATAATAATAATAATAATAATAATAATAATAATAATAATAATAATAATAATAATAATAATAATAATAATAATAATAATAATAATAATAATAATAATAATAATAATAATAATAATAATAATAATAATAATAAGTTATTTCTCTCTCCTCTGCACGGAACAGAAAGAGGATAGAGCTCAGGGAAAGGCAGAATCGTCAAAGGACGATGCTCCACGAACCCCACAGGGGAAACAAATCAGGAGGGAAAATACTAACCACAACAGTAGCTACAACATATAAATTTGTCGGTCTGTAGTTAGCTTAGGCCTACAAACAGTTTCTGGAGGTAATACCTGTTGGCTCTGCGGTCTGCAAAAGTTCCCATCTGCAGCCATAATGATGCAGTTCTATTTAAAATTTATTTGTTTCTCTGAATCTGTTGAAACCATCTCTGGGGTGCACTAATTTAAACCATCTCTGGGGGTGCACCAATTCAAACCATGAAGGCACATTGGACCTGATTAATATTGGGACGCAATTTTCCTAATTTTATTTCGGAATGGCGGCGATTAGTGCACATCGAGTGTGTCATGGGGACAGTGGTGATTAGTGCACATCGAGTGTGCCATGGGGACAGTGGTGATTAGTGCACATCGAGTGTGCCATGGGGACAGTGGTGATTAGTGCACATCGAGTGTGCCATGGGGACAGTGGTGATTAGTGCACATCGAGTGTGCCATGGGGACAGTGGTGATTAGTGCACATCGAGTGTGCCATGGGGACAGTGGTGATTAGTGCACATCGAGTGTGTCATGGTGACAGTGGTGATTAGTGCACATCGAGTGTGCCATGGGGACAGTGGTGATTAGTGCACATCGAGTGTGCCATGGGGACAGTGGTGATTAGTGCACATCGAGTGTGTCATGGGGATAGTGCACATCGAGTGTGCCATGGGGACAGTGGTGATTAGTGCACATCGAGTGTGTCATGGGGACAGTGGCACATCGAGTGTGCCATGGGGACAGTGGTGATTAGTGCACATCGAGTGTGCCATGGTGACAGTGGTGATTAGTGCACATCGAGTGTGTCATGGGGACAGTGGCACATCGAGTGTGTCATGGTGACAGTGGTGATTAGTGCACATCGAGTGTATCATGGGGACAGTGGTGATTAGTGCACATCGAGTGTGCCATGGTGACAGTGGTGATTAGTGCACATCGAGTGTGTCATGGTGACAGTGGTGATTAGTGCACATCGAGTGTGCCATGGGGACAGTGGTGATTAGTGCACATCGAGTGTGTCATGGGGACAGTGCTGATTAGTGCACATCGAGTGTGTCATGGTGACAGTGGTGATTAGTGCACATCGAGTGTGCCATGGTGACAGTGGTGATTAGTGCACATCGAGTGTGTCATGGGGACAGTGGCACATCGAGTGTGTCATGGTGACAGTGGTGATTAGTGCACATCGAGTGTGCCATGGGGACAGTGGTGATTAGTGCACATCGAGTGTGTCATGAGGACAGTGGTGAGCACATCGAGTGTGTCATGGTGACAGTGGTGATTAGTGCACATCGAGTGTGTCATGGAGACAGTGGTGATTAGTGCACATCGAGTGTGTCATGGGGACAGTGGTGATTAGTGCACATCGAGTGTGTCATGGTGACAGTGGTGATTAGTGCACATCGAGTGTGCCATGGGGACAGTGGTGATTAGTGCACATCGAGTGTGTCATGGTGACAGTGGTGATTAGTGCACATCGAGTGTGCCATGGGGACAGTGGTGATTAGTGCACATCGAGTGTGTCATGGGGACAGTGCTGATTAGTGCACATCGAGTGTGCCATGGGGACAGTGCTGTGATACTCGACTATTACCTTAAGATTTTCCAGTCTTACTCACAGAATTGTAACTAGTTGTAAGAAACACATTACTAGACTCCATGTGCACATTTTAGGTATTCAGGAGAGAAATTGGCATGCCAATTTCTAATAAGCCAAGTCCATCCAATGATGTCAACAATTCAAGTTCTATGGAGGGGGGGGGGGGGGGGGTGATGAATGAGGTGCTGCCAGGACATCTATATATATATATATTTATTTAATAGGACCAACAAAAATAAATAACACTTTATCAAGTCCAGTCCTGACCACACCCCAATAGCCCCACCACAGATGCCGAGCTCCCTCTGTACAGTCACAATTATGGAGGTCACATGATGTGGCAGTCACATGTTATGGCAGTCACATGATGTGGCAGTCACATGATGTGGCAGTGAGTCACATATTGGCAATCACATGTTATGGTGGTCACATGTTATGGAGGTCACATGATATGGTGGGCACATGTTATGGATGTCACATGATATGGTGGTCACATGTTATGGAGGTCACATGATATGGTGGTCACATGTTATGGAGGTCACATGATATGGCAGTCACATGTTATGGTGGTTACAAGTTGTGACCGGAAGCATGCTTACTTCAGCCCATGAGTGAACCAAGTAACTTTGGAAGGAGGTGTGGTCAATGGGGAAAAGGGCGACTGGTGCCTCCCTTTCCTGATCCGTGGTAGTCGAGGGAGGAGTTATCCGC
Organism: Cladorhizidae sp. MBARI D1340-BT2; assembly: GCA_028752905.1. Classification (NCBI taxonomy): domain Eukaryota; kingdom Metazoa; phylum Porifera; class Demospongiae; order Poecilosclerida; family Cladorhizidae; species Cladorhizidae sp. MBARI D1340-BT2. The sequence goes on along the minus strand of JAQNBH010000012.1, from coordinate 9,440,134 downwards.
CATGGTGCAGGGTGGTTTTGCACTATGTGTAGTCTTGCCAAACTTGGCACTATCAGCGGGGGAGGTTGACAAAGAAACACATGCGCAGGACAGCTTCATTGCTTGTGCTGTTGCCATTTTGCCCTATCCACCTTTGGACCGTAAAGAAGCAACGCTCTGCCGAGGCAGAAACCAGATCTGTCTGTGAAAACTTGCCATTTGATGTAACAGTGACACACATGTCTAGCAAGGTAGCCCAGTACGTGGATTGTGATCTCAGCATTGGACTTCACGATTGGTTGCCATGGTGAGGGGAGAAGAGAGAGAGAGTCCCTCTTGAAGCATCAAATTGTCGTCATGGTATCTGTTGGCCAGCTGCTTGACTCGTCAGAGGAGCTGAAGGGGTCTTAAGTTACCCAACGGTGGACAGAAATTTCTGCATCTGCTGGGACTGATTGAAGGAGATGAGATATGAGGTGAGGGTGTGTCATGGGGATGATGTTTGGGACCTATTGGTGCTCGTGAGCTGTTCCAGGTGCCGTAAATCCAACGACATCTTGTACTGGGTCCATTTACTGAGTGGTATTCCTGGGGTGGCAAACTGAAGCCTCTACCTGATGGATTCAGAGAGCGATGCTTCATAGATAGCTGGCGGCCGGTGCCACAGAGAGTGTGCAACAAGAAGCGAATCCCCTCCGACCATGATGGGAGGATGTGATGAGGGCAGAGCTAGAGGATGCCTGATGTGTGCTCGATGTTTTTAGTCCACAATGAGGTCGGTGATCTGATGGTTATATCCGTAACGAGTCATAAGGTTCATGGTGGGGTTCATCGCATCGTGCCTAACTACAGGAGTGTTAAATTAACAAGTCTGCACGTGGGTACACTTGATCGGTGGTGTGCATTAATACACGTGGGGGGGGAGGAACCAGCTTTGTAGCAGCTTAAAGAGCTATTTAATAGGCTTTGAGTTGGTGATCCTGACATGAAAAGTGGCCAGATTGAAGCTTGGAAGCTGTGACCTCAAACTCTATCCCTGTACATGCATTGTTATTGAACATTGTTGAAGTACAGGAACAAGCACATCACCACTGCAAGATGTTTCACAAGGGGGGGTGCAGTCCACGTTCTATTAGTGTATATATTGTACCAGATTGATTGCATGTAGGGGGGCATGCCAATTACCAGCCAAGCGTCTGCAGGTGGTCCCCACTGTGCATTACCCCATCCACTTCAGTTAGTGTGTGGATGCCCCAAGCTTAAAATGTCTGCCTCTATCTCTATCTCAGCTCAAGGAGAATTCAACCCAATTAGGTTGATGCGATAGTGTTCAGCTTTTAAAGTCCGGAAACACCCCCCCCCCCCCCCCGGAGCACAATTGAAGGAAAGAAAATCGTGGAAGGGGGGGAGGGAGGGGGGGGGATTGGGAAAGTGATCTACTTCCCTAACTGGCCAGCCTGTTGTCTGCACGCCATTGGATGGTCCAGGACCAGCACGTCTTTCTCTCTTTCTTTCTTTCTTTCTTTCACCTTTTTTGATGAGTAATTTAATTGTGATCTGAGGGGGCGTGGCAGTGGTGCAGCTGCCGGCCGAGTCATGTGGGAGTGACCTGGCCTTGTTTCACCATTATGACCATTATGGTAAAAAAACAGATTAATTAAGCCCACTTAACCCCAGTTAACCCCAGTTAGCCTTACCAGTGCAGAGTATCTCCCAGCCATCATGGTTGTGCCACTGACCTCCACTGACCTCCGTGTTGCCATGAGACCAAAGGCTTGTGAGTTCTGCCATATTTGCTCTGTGGTTGTTTCAGTGGCCAAGTACAACTGAACTTTGACCTCGTCTAAATGCTAACTTATGATGTGCATGATTAATGATATCTGACTAATAGTAATTGTTGTGATGCTAACTATAATTATTATATGTATGATGTAATGGTAACTGACCAATAGAAAAGAAATATTGCATACGAACTTACACAAGAAGAAAACTCTTTTTTAAATTCATATTAATAAGTTATATTACAATAGTACACTACTACTGATAGTAGTAATAGACCATCTTGGACCGGGTCAGGAGACAGGCATTACCCATCAACCTACAGTCACATGTATCAGCATAGTGCGAGTGGCTCAGCAGAGATTGTGGGCTGGACTCACCTGAGCTGCTGGATGGCCTCTCTCAAGAGCCTTAAGTTTGAAGCCATGAAATAGCAATAGCTGATATCTTACTGTGCTGCGTTGAGAAGCGGGAAAATAATAATATTATCCCTTTTTAATTTTCTTACAATTACTCAGCTGAGAGTTTGTCGAAGATATGATTGATAGATAGATAGATAGATAGATAGATAGATACATAGACAGATAGGTAGATAGATAGATAGATGCATACATACACGGGTAATAAGAATGCCATGCCATTAGTACTTTGGATTGGCTTGTGAAGGACACCAGATTGCACTGTGTGGACCACAACCAGTTAGACGACTTCAGCATTAAGGCAGCGACTGTAAGGAAGTGTTTTTAAGCTTGATAGCTGATCCTCTTGGCAAATGGTGTGTTCATCTCCACTGCTAGAGCTCGTTGAAGAATCAAGGAAGTAGGTATGTCACTGTGGAAGTTCAGCACCCTTGCCATGGTAACCATTGAGTCTGCAGCATGTTCTCACTCTTGCACAGCAAGTTCTCTTTCCTCAACTTTCTAATCTGCAGCCATTTACTCTTCGCCAAGACGACCATTCTTGTTTTCATAATATCAGATGAGTCACTCCTTGTCATACTACAGGATATGTCCAGGCCATGCTTACAGTTGTGGAGAACAGGTTCACTACGTTCATAACCAGCTTACAAAGTACTCACAGCAGCATAAAGCCAACAAGTCACATGACCACTACCATGACATCATCCATCACAACCATAGCATAGACCGCACAAATTAGTGATAATGACTTATGACTCGTTAACAAATACTGGGTATAATTGCTAATTAATTACCCACACCCATAGGAATGTATTCTGGAGTATTAACTCATTCACTGGTATTACTGCCATATGGCGGGCGCCATCAAGAAATGCCATTTTTGAACTTAGCACTAGCAGTGATTGCCTAAAGCATAGCTCCAGGAGCTGGGGAACCCCTAATCCATAATCGTTAGGTCATTGAGGTAAAATGAGACTGGCATTACAGCTGATATTTTGCCTCTGATCGCGTCTAAGTATATCTCTAGCAAAGCATTGATACACTTTTTTATGAAGATTCCGGGCTGTCGGGCGGCAAGCTGATGGTTGGAGGAGGAAGAGGACTCTACGTACTTGTGGGGGGCTGGTTTGAACCGTGCTGAAGTCGAGACACTGAGAAGAGAAATAGATTCAGCGTGAGTGATGATTGTCTCGACAAGCTTCAGCACAGAGATAGAGTGGGCAAGAGAAAATGAAGAGACTGATCATGATTAGCCTAAACTATATATCTATATAGCAGTGAATAGATGAATTTAGCACAGAGTCAAGAGTGCTCAACTGATGGCCTGATAGCTACTGTTAGTCCACATGGACACAAGTCTCAGTTTGGCTTCCGTTTGGGAGTGTATCGGACCATGATATGCCATTTATAAACTTCTTTGTGTACCTGTATGTTACCATGGTTACTTGAGTGGGTATGTGCTGAATTAATCGTGATTAATGAGCAACAAAGAGTTTTTCAAATGTGCCCTCCAGAGAATGCCACTTACATGCAACCCGACCCTGTTGTGGTCTCTGAGATGCTTTACATGTCTCCATGTGACACACCTGAAGAGCCAGCTGTTTAGGAGCAGGCCTGGAAATGTGTGTCTTACATGTCTCCATGTGGCACACCTGAAGAGCCAGCTGTTTAGGAGCAGGCCTGGGAATGTGTGTCTTACATGTCTCCATGTGGCACACCTGAAGAGCCAGCTGTTTAGGAGCAGGCCTGGGAATGTGTGTCTTACATGTCTCCATGTGGCACACCTGAAGAGCCAGCTGTTTAGGAGCAGGCCTGGGAATGTGTGTCTTACATGTCTCCATGTGACTCACCTGAAGAGCCAGCTGTTTAGGAGCAGGCCTGGGAATGTGTGTCTTACATGTCTCCATGTGGCACACCTGAAGAGCCAGCTGTTTAGGAGCAGGCCTGGGAATGTGTGTCTTACATGTCTCCATGTGGCACACCTGAAGAGCCAGCTGTTTACGAGCAGGCCTGGGAATGTGTGCCTTACATGTCTCCATGTGGCGCACCTGAACTTGAAGAGCCAGCTGTTTAGGAGCAGGCCTGGGAATGTGTGTCTTACATGTCTCCATGTGACTCACCTGAAGAGTCAGCTGTTTGGGAGAAGGCCTGGGAATGTGTGTCTTACATGTCTCCATGTGGCACACCTGAAGAGCCAGCTGTTTAGGAGCAGGCCTGGGAATGTGTGTCTTACATGTCTCCATGTGGCACACCTGAAGAGCCAGCTGTTTGGGAGAAGGCCTGGGAATGTGTGTCTTACATGTCTCCATGTGACTCACCTGAAGAGCCAGCTGTTTAGGAACAGGCCTGGGAATGTGTGTCTTACATGTCTCCATGTGGCACACCTGAAGAGCCAGCTGTTTAGGAGCAGGCCTGGGAATGTGTGTCTTACATGTCTCCATGTGGCACACCTGAAGAGCCAGCTGTTTAGGAGCAGGCCTGGGAATGTGTGTCTTACATGTCTCCATGTGACTCACCTGAAGAGTCAGCTGTTTGGGAGAAGGCCTGGGAATGTGTGTCTTACATGTCTCCATGTGGCACACCTGAAGAGCCAGCTGTTTAGGAGCAGGCCTGGGAATGTGTGTCTTACATGTCTCCATGTGGCACACCTGAAGAGCCAGCTGTTTAGGAGCAGGCCTGGGAATGTGTGTCTTACATGTCTCCATGTGGCACACCTGAAGAGCCAGCTGTTTAGGAGCAGGCCTGGGAATGTGTGTCTTACATGTCTCCATGTGGCACACCTGAAGAGCCAGCTGTTTAGGAGCAGGCCTGGGAATATGTGTGCTATATATGATTCTTCAACATTATAATATCAACACAATTTCTCGTTGAATAGGGAATGTTTTGGTTGGATAGCCTGAAGCCTCCGGACCACCCACAAGGTATGTTGAACGTTAGTAGTGCAAAATTGCATAATACCAATAATACCTTGGGAGGGAGGGGGTGGGGAAGAATAGGAGGTGGAGAGGGCTTAAATTTGCATTTGTCAACTGGTATGTAATAATTTAACGAGCTGTTTGGAGAATTTAAACAGAATTTACGCCTTGTGCCTTGCTTGAAATTATGGAGCTATGATTTCCGTATAATTAGAATGACTTCCTTTTACAGCCGTATTGGTAGGACCATATGACTTGTCAGGTAGTGTTAAGACTGCTAGATACCTTAAAGCCCTCTCAGTATATACCCCCACACACATATTATGCTCACACTGACAAATCCACCCTGCTTCACACATGCAGGATAATAATTTAGTACTAAGTCTCCCACCTCTTCTGTGGAGTTTGGTCGTCTCTCTGGCGATGATTCCTGCAACACTTTCTGCTACTTGCGCGGGCTTTAGACAGTGACTTCTGTCGTCTTGTGACCATCTCTCTCAACGGAAAAGCCGCCACTTTTGAGTGAATATGAAATAATTAGACGTCGTTATTTTATTTGAGTGAATATGAAATAATTAGAAGTCGCGATTTTATTTGAGTAATTTATGAGTCATGATTTTATCTGAGATAACTAGAAGTCGCCGTTTTATTTGAGTGAATGTGAAATAATTAATTGGAACTCGTGATTTTATTTGAGTGAAATTAGAAGTCACGATTTTATTTGAGTGAAATAATTAGAGGTCACAATTTTATTTGAGCAAATATGATAATTTATAAGTCATGATTTTATCTGAGATAATTAGAAGTCGCGATTTTATTTGAGTGAATATTGAGTGAATATGAAATAATTAATTGGAAGTCGTGATTTTATTTGAGTGAAATTAGAAGTCACAATTTTATTTGAATTATTTGAATGAATATGTAATAATTAAAAGTCACGATTTTATTTGAGCAAATATGAAAATATTTGGAAGTCATGATTTTATTTGAGTGAATATGAAATAATTAATTGGAAGTCGTGATTTTATTTTAATGAAATTAGATTTTATTTGAGTGAATATGAAATAATTAGAAGTCACAATTTTATTTAAGCGAATATGAAATAATTTAATAATTTAGAAGTCACTGAAGTCGCGATTTTATTTGCGTGAATATGAGTGAATATGAATGGAAGTCGTTATTTTATTTGAGTGAAGTCAAATTAGAAGTCACAATTTTATTTGATGAATATGTAATAATTAGAAGTCACGATTTTATTTGAGATAATTTAATAGTCATGATTTTATTTCTAATTAGAAGTCACGATTTTATTTGAGTGAATATGATTGGAAGTCGTGATTTTATTTGAAATTAGAAGTCGCGATTTTATTTGAGTGAATATGAAATAATTAATTGGAAGTCGTGATTTTATTTGAGTGAAATTAGAAGTCGCGATCTTATTTGAGTGAATATGAAATAATTAGAAGTCGTGATTTTATTTGAGCGAATATGAAATAATTTAGTAATTTAGAAGTCATGATTTTATCCGAGATAATTAGAAGTCGCAATTTTATTTGAGTGAATATGAAATAATTAATTGGAAGTCGTGATTTTATTTGAGTGAAATTAGAAGTTACGATTTTATTTAAAAGAATATGAAATAATTAGAAGTCATGATTTTATTTGAGCGAATATGATAATTTAGAAGTCAGTATTTTATCTGAGATAATTAGGAGTTACAATTTTATTTGAGTGAAATTAGAAGTAATTAGAAGTCGCAATTTTATTTGAGTGAATATGAAATAATTAGAATTCTCGATTTTATTTGAGTGTATATGGTAATCCAGTCACTGTGATAACAACATGTGTCATAACAGAACTCTAGTGCACCCAGAAGGAAGCCTGGCCTGGATCACCACCTCGTTAACACTACTCGTGAATAAAATGAAAGGACTCCTCAAATGTTACAGAGCCCAATCTTTGTACAGACTCAAGGTTATTTTCTCATTAACCCTTTGCTAGCACAGTAACAAATCTTAACCCTCTCAGGAAATTGTTAGCAAATGCAGAGTTGCAGTTATGAATTCACCACATAAATGCTTACTCCAGTAAAAAATAATTGTCAGGCTTGTGTGGGCATGTGTGTGGGTGTGCATGTGGGTGTGGTTGAAATCCTAGCACAGGCCAATACAAGCCTAAAATGGTCAAAATCTCTGTTCCTTGGCTTCCTCCCAATATTAGTATAATTTAGTCTCAATTACTGGGAATTCATATATAACCCACCGTAACTGTCCACTTATAGGGTTAATGATTAAACTCACCATAACTTACAGGGTTAATGATTAAATCCACCATAACTGTCCACTTACAGGGTTAAGATATAAAACCCACCTTAACTGCCCACTTACAGGGTTAATGATTAAATCCACCATAACTGTCCACTTACAGGGTTAATGATATATAACCCACCTTCAGTGCCCACTGACAGGGTTAATGATATATAACCCACCATAACTGCCCATTTACAGCACCATAACTGCCCACTTACAGGGTTAATGATTTATTATCCACCTTAACTCCCCACTTACAGGGTTAATGATATATAACCCACCTTAACTCCCCACTTACAGGGTTACCGTCAACGCCCACTACCACTTCCCCCTCACAGGCTGTGGCCTCAAAGGCTCGTTATGAGATTTTTTGAGATTTACGCATGGAAGGGAAATGGGGGGGGGGGGGGGTCAGAAACAGCCACAAACACTAGATGTGTGGTTCTCCTGCCCCCTCAGTTTCACTAACCAACTCTCCTGCCCCCTCAGCCTCACTAATCAGACCCCCCCTGCACATACATGCAAGCTGGTCAAATGCCATAGGACATTTTCTTAAGTGTTGCCATAATTCATATTATTACTACTACTACTATACTACTATATTATATATATTATATATTATTACTACTACTACTCTACTATATTATTACTACTATAGTAATACTATATTACTATATTATTACTACCATAGTACTAGTATTATACTACTATATTATTACTACTATAGTACTGCTACTATATACAGTACTATATTATTACTACCATAGTACTACTCTACTACTATATTATTACTACTATAGTACTACTCTACTACTATATTATTACTACTATAGTACTTGTCACATGAGCTACACTCACTAACAGTTGGAATGACGTGTTGTAAATGGTAAATACTCCACTATTTTGCATGCCATTTGGCTCCATTATGTGCCCGCCTGGCAACCAAACCTTCTTGTACTGTTGTATCTGCCACTTGAAGCATGTACTAGTGTAAATTTGGACTGCATTCACTAATAGAATTAAAAATAGATTTTACTAACTACGAATTAAATTTTTTTAATTTTTAGCTATGCGTGCCCAGCGACTGCTGTAGCATTTATAAATACTAAGAAAATTTCACTTCAAGTTGAACTGAGAGAGCAACAGGAAAAATAACGTTAATTAAATGGCTGACCGAGGCGTGTTCCAGACCTTTACTCCTGCTTCTGAAACCTCATCTGATATCTGATGGGGGAAGGCCACTCAGATCCCTGTGCTTACTGGCAGCCATTTTTAATCCCTCCCAGTCTTGAGAAAGAAGGCTCACCTGGATGGACTTTCTTGTTGTGCATTTTATTTATAGACCTTAGCACAATTTATTACTGCATAGCTTTCGTTTGCTTCCCCCAGTGGTTATTGCAACCTGTTGTATATGCATTCTAATGCTATGAATGATTTTAGTATATTTTTCTATAATTATGAGTAATAACTACAGATACGTCTAAACAAAAGTGAGCTACTATTCTGTGCAATGGTGTTTCGTGTTCTGATTGCCTGTGCAGTTGCTGTCCATATCAAAGCAGTTGAGAGGTTGGTGGAGAAGGGAGGCTTCACCGAGAGGGAAGAAGCGTACATTAAGGCAATGCAGGTGTTTGCTTCTGGTGACCTGTTGAAATCTAATGATGAGCTAATGCTAAGCGTAATGCATTACCCCCTAGGTAAGTATTTGAAATACATTACCCCCTAGGTAAATATTTGAAATTCATAACCCCCTAGGTAAGTATTTGAAATGCATTACCCCCTAGGAAATGCATTACCCCCTAGGTAAGTATTTGAAATACATTACCCCCTAGGTAAGATTTGAAATTCATAACCCCCTAGGTAAGTATTCATTACCCTCTAGGTAAGTATATGCATTACCCCCTAGGTAAGTATTTGAAATGCATTACCCCCTAGTTAAGTATTTGAAATGCATTACCCCCTAGGTAAGTATTTGAAATTCATTACCCCCTAGGTAAGTATTTGAAATTCATTACCCCCTAGGTAAGTATTTGAAATGTATTACCCCCTAGGTAAATATTTGAAATGCATTACCCCCTAGGTAAGTATTTGAAATGTATTACCCCCTAGGTAAGTATTTGAAATGCATTACCCCCTAGGTAAGTATTTGAAATGCATTACCCCCTAGGTAAGCATTTGAAATGCATTACCCCCTAGGTAAGTATTTCAAATGCATTACCCCCTAGGTAAGTATTTGAAATGTATTACCCCCTAGGAAATGCATTACCCCCTAGGTAAGTATTTGAAATACATTACCCCCTAGGTAAGATTTGAAATTCATAACCCCCTAGGTAAGTATTTGAAATTCATTACCCTCTAGGTAAGTATATGCATTACCCCCTAGGTAAGTATTTGAAATGCATTACCCCCTAGTTAAGTATTTGAAATGCATTACCCCCTAGGTAAGTATTTGAAATGCATTACCCCCTAGGTAAGTATTTGAAATGTATTACCCCCTAGGTAAATATTTGAAATGCATTACCCCCTAGGTAAGTATTTGAAATGTATTACCACCTAGGTAAGTATTTGAAATGCATTACCCCCTAGGTAAGTATTTGAAATGCATTACCCCCTAGGTAAGCATTTGAAATGCATTACCCCCTAGGTAAGTATTTGAAATGCATTACCCCCTAGGTAAGCATTTCAAATGCATTACCCCCTAGGTAAGTATTTCAAATGCATTACCCCCTAGGTAAGTATTTCAAATGCATTACCCCCTAGGTAAGTATTTCAAATGCATTACCCCCTAGGTAAGTATTTCAAATGCATTACCCCCTAGGTAAGTATTTGAAGTCCATCTCTGCCATGCTCAGAACAGTCGAGTTTGCTTACGTTTCTACCATAAACACTGTTGTTACGAAAGTCTATATTTAAAAGCACCTTCTTCACTTTGGGTTCTAATCTCCATTTGTTAACATGCCATTCATGGCTGTGTCTCCTGCTACATTCATTCATGGCTGTGAGTCTCCTGCTACATTCATGGCTGTGTGTCTCCTGCTACATTCATGGCTGTGTGTCTCCTGCTACATTCATGGCTGTGTGTCTCCTGCTACATTCATGGCTGTGTGTCTCCTGCTCATTCATGGCTGTGTGTCTCCTGCTACATTCATGGCTGTGTATCTCCAGCTACATTCATGGCTGTGTATCTCCTGCTACATTCATGGCTGTGTGTCTCCTGCTACATTCATGGCTGTGTGCCTCCTGCTACATTCATGGCTGTGTATCTCCTGCTACATTCATGGCTGTGTGTCTCCTGCTACATTCATTCATGGCTGTGAGTCTCCTGCTACATTCATGGCTGTGTGTCTCCTGCTACATTCATGGCTGTGTATCTCCTGCTACATTCATGGCTGTGTATCTCCTGCTACATTCATGGCTGTGTGCCTCCTGCTACATTCATGGCTGTGTGCCTCCTGCTACATTCATGGCTGTGTGTCTCCTGCTACATTCATGGCTGTGTGTCTCCTACTACATTCATGGCTGTGTTACCTGCTACATTCATGGCTGTGTGTCTCCTGCTACATTCATGGCTGTGTGGCTCCTGCTACATTCATGGCTGTGTGTCTCCTGCTACATTCATGGCTGTGTGGCTCCTGCTACATTCATGGCTGTGTGTCTCCTGCTACATTCATGGCTGTGTGGCTCCTGCTACATTCATGGCTGTGTATCTCCTGCTACATTCATGGCTGTGTGTCTCCTGCTACATTCATGGCTGTGTATCTCCTGCTACATTCATGGCTGTGTGTCTCCTGCTACATTCATGGCTGTGTATCTCCTGCTACATTCATGGCTGTGTATCTCCTGCTACATTCATGGCTGTGTGTCTCCTGCTACATTCATGGCTGTGTGTCTCCAGCTACATTCATGGCTGTGTATCTCCTGCTACATTCATGGCTGTGTCTCTCCTGCTACATTCATGGCTGTGTGTCTCCTGCTACATTCATGGCTGTGTATCTCCTGCTACATTCATGGCTGTGTGTCACCTGCTACATTCATGGCTGTGTGTCTCCTGCTACATTCATGGCTGTGTGTCTCCTGCTACATTCATGGCTGTGTGTCTCCTGCTACATTCATGGCTGTGTGTCTCCTGCTACATTCATGGCTGTGTGTCTCCTGCTACATTCATGGCTGTGTGCCTCCTGCTACATTCATGGCTGTGTATCTCCTGCTACATTCATGGCTGTGTATCTCCTGCTACATTCATGGCTGTGTGCCTCCTGCTACATTCATGGCTGTGTATCTCCTGCTACATTCATGGCTGTGTGTCTCCTGCTACATTCATGGCTGTGAGTCTCCTGCTACATTCATGGCTGTGTATCTCCTGCTACATTCATGGCTGTGTATCTCCTGCTACATTCATGGCTGTGTGTCACCTGCTACATTCATGGCAGTGTCACCTGCTACATTCATGGCTGTGTGTCTCCTGCTACATTCATGGCTGTGTGTCTGCTACATTCATGGCTGTGTATCTCCTGCTACATTCATGGCTGTGTGTCTCCTGCTACATTCATGGCTGTGTGTCTCCTGCTACATTCATGGCTGTGTGTCTGCTACATTCATGGCTGTGTGTCTCCTGCTACATTCATGGCTGTGTGTCTCCTGCTACATTCATGGCTGTGTGTCTCCTGCTACATTCATGGCTGTGTCTCTCCTGCTACATTCATGGCTGTGTGTCTCCTGCTACATTCATGGCTGTGTGTCTCCTGCTACATTCATGGCTGTGTCTCTCCTGCTACATTCATGGCTGTGTGTCTCCTGCTACATTCATGGCTGTGTGTCACCTGCTACATTCATGGCTGTGTGTCACCTGCTACATTCATGGCTGTGTATCTCCTGCTACATTCATGGCTGTGTGTCTCCTGCTACATTCATGGCTGTGTATCTCCTGCTACATTCATGGCTGTGTGTCTCCTGCTACATTCATGGCTGTGTGTCTCCTGCAACATTCATGGCTGTGTGTCTCCTGCTACATTCATGGCTCCTGCTACATTCATGGCTGTGTGTCTCCTGCTACATTCATGGCTGTGTATCTCCTGCTACATTCATGGCTGTGTGTCTCCTGCTACATTCATGGCTGTGTATCACCTGCTACATTCATGGCTGTGTGTCTCCTGCTACATTCATGGCTGTGTGTCTCCTGCTACATTCATGGCTGTGTGTCTCCTGCTACATTCATGGCTGTGTGTCTCCTACTTCATTCATGGCTGTGTGTCTCCTGCTACATTCATGGCTGTGTGTCTCCTGCTACATTCATGGCTGTGTATCTCCTGCTACATTCATGGCTGTGTCTCACTACATTCATGGCTGTGTGTCTCCTGCTACATTCATGGCTGTGTGTCTCCTGCTACATTCATGGCTGTGTGTCTCCTGCTACATTCATGTCTCCAGCTACATTCATGGCTGTGTATCTCCTGCTACATTCATGGCTGTGTGTCTCCTGCTACATTCATGGCTGTGTGTCTCCTGCTACATTCATGGCTGTGTGTCTCCTGCTACATTCATGGCTGTGTGTCTCCTGCTACATTCATGGCTGTGTATCTCCTGCTACATTCATGGCTGTGTATCTCCTGCTACATTCATGGCTGTGTATCTCCTGCTACATTCATGGCTGTGTGTCACCTGCTACATTCATGGCAGTGTCACCTGCTACATTCATGGCTGTGTGTCTCCTGCTACATTCATGGCTGTGTGTCTGCTACATTCATGGCTGTGTGTCTCCTGCTACATTCATGGCTGTGTGTCTCCTGCTACATTCATGGCTGTGTATCTCCTGCTACATTCATGGCTGTGTATCTCCTGCTACATTCATGGCTGTGTGTCTCCTGCTACATTCATGGCTGTGTATCTCCTGCTACATTCATGGCTGTGTATCTCCTACTACAATCATGGCTGTGTGTCTCCTGCTACATTCATGGCTGTGTGTCTCCTGCTACATTCATGGCTGTGTATCACCTGCTACATTCATGGCTGTGTGTCTCCTGCTACATTCATGGCTGTGTGTCTCCTGCTACATTCATGGCTGTGTGTCTCCTGCTACATTCATGGCTGTGTATCTCCTGCTACATTCATGGCTGTGTATCTCCTGCTACATGCATGGCTGTGTGTCTCCTGCTACATTCATGGCTGTGTATCTCCTGCTACATTCATGGCTGTGTATCTCCTGCTACATTCATGGCTGTGTGTCACCTGCTACATTCATGGCTGTGTGTCTCCTGCTACATTCATGGCTGTGTGTCTCCTGCTACATTCATGGCTGTGTGTCTCCTGCTACATTCATGGCTGTGTATCTCCTGCTACATTCATGGCTGTGTGTCTCCTGCTACATTCATGGCTGTGTCTCTCCTGCTACATTCATGGCTGTGTGTCACCTGCTACATTCATGGCAGTGTCACCTGCTACATTCATGGCTGTGTGTCTCCTGCTACATTCATGGCTGTGTGTCTCCTTCTACATTCATGGCTGTGTGTCTCCTGCTACATTCATGGCTGTGTATCTCCTGCTACATTCATGGCTGTGTGTCTCCTGCTACATTCATGGCTGTGTGTCTCCTGCTACATTCATGGCTGTGTATCTCCTGCTACATTCATGGCTGTGTGTCTCCTGCTACATTCATGGCTGTGTATCTCCTGCTACATTCATGGCTGTGTATCTCCTGCTACATTCATGGCTGTGTGTCACCTGCTACATTCATGGCTGTGTGTCTCCTGCTACATTCATGGCTGTGTGTCTCCTGCTACATTCATGGCTGTGTGTCTCCTGCTACATTCATGGCTGTGTGTCTCCTGCTACATTCATGGCTGTGTGTCTCCTGCTACATTCATGGCTGTGTGTATCCTCTACATTCATGGCTGTGTATCTCCTGCTACATTCATGGCTGTGTATCTCCTGCTACATTCATGGCTGTGTCTCTCCTGCTACATTCATGGCTGTGTGTCACCTGCTACATTCATGGCTGTGTCACCTGCTACATTCATGGCTGTGTGTCTCCTGCTACATTCATGGCTGTGTGTCTCCTTCTACATTCATGGCTGTGTGTCTCCTGCTACATTCATGGCTGTGTATCTCCTGCTACATTCATGGCTGTGTGTCTCCTGCTACATTCATGGCTGTGTATCTCCTGCTACATTCATGGCTGTGTGTCTCCTGCTACATTCATGGCTGTGTGTCTCCTCCTACATTCATGGCTGTGTGTCTCCTGCTACATTCATGGCTGTGTATCTCCTGCTACATTCATGGCTGTGTGTCTCCTCCTACATTCATGGCTGTGTGTCACCTGCTACATTCATGGCTGTGTATCTCCTGCTACATTCATGACAGTGTATCTCCTGCTACATTCATGGCTGTGTATCTCCTGCTACATTCTTGGCTGTGTATCTCCAGCTGCATTCATGGCTGTGTATCTCCTGCTACATTCATGGCTGTGTGTCTCCTGCTACATTCATGGCTGTGTATCTCCTGCTACATTCATGGCTGTGTGTCTCCTCCTACATTCATGGCTGTGTGTCACCTGCTACATTCATGGCTGTGTATCTCCTGCTACATTCATGGCTGTGTGTCACCTGCTACATTCTTGGCTGTGTATCTCCAGCTGCATTCATGGCTGTGTATCTCCTGCTACATTCATGGCTGTGTATCTCCTGCTACATTCATGGCTGTGTATCTCCTGCTACATTCTTGGCTGTGTATCTCCAGCTGCATTCATGGCTGTGTATCTCCTGCTACATTCATGGCTGTGTATCTCCTGCTACATTCATGACAGTGTATCTCCTGCTACATTCATGGCTGTGTATCTCCTGCTACATTCTTGGCTGTGTATTTCCAGCTGCATTCATGGCTGTGTGTCTTCTGCTACATTCATGGCTGTGTGTCTCCTGCTACATTCATGGCTGTGTGTCTCCTGCTACATTCATGGCTGTGTGTCTCCTGCTACATTCATGGCTGTGTGTCTCCTGCTACATTCATGGCTGTGTATCTCCTGCTACATTCATGGCTGTGTCTCCAGGTACATTCATGGCTGTGTATCTCCTGCTACATTCATGGCTGTGTGTCTCCTGCTACATTCATGGCTGTGTGTCTCCTGCTACATTCATGGCTGTGTGTCTCCTGCTACATTCATGGCTGTGTATCTCCTGCTACATTCATGGCTGTGTGTCTCCTGCTACATTCATGGCTGTGTGTATCCTGCTACATTCATGGCTGTGTGTCTCCTGCTACATTCATGGCTGTGTATCTCCTGCTACATTCATGGCTGTGTGTCTCCTCCTACATTCATGGCTGTGTGTCACCTGCTACATTCATGGCTGTGTATCTCCTGCTACATTCATGACAGTGTATCTCCTGCTACATTCATGGCTGTGTATCTCCTGCTACATTCTTGGCTGTGTATCTCCAGCTGCATTCATGGCTGTGTGTCTTCTGCTACATTCATGGCTGTGTATCTCCTGCTACATTCATGGCTGTGTGTCTCCTGCTACATTCATGGCTGTGTGTCTCCAGCTACATTCATGGCTGTGTGTGTCCTGCTACATTCATGGCTGTGTGTCTCCTGCTACATTCATGGCTGTGTATCTCCTGCTACATTCATGGCTGTGTGTCTCCTGCTACATTCATGGCTGTGTATCTCCTGCTACATTCATGGCTGTGTATCTCCTGCTACATTCATGGCTGTGTATCTCCTGCTACATTCATGGCTGTGTGTCACCTGCTACATTCATGGCAGTGTCACCTGCTACATTCATGGCTGTGTGTCTCCTGCTACATTCATGGCTGTGTGTCTCCTGCTACATTCATGGCTGTGTGTCTCCTGCTACATTCATGGCTGTGTATCTCCTGCTACATTCATCTGTGTATCTCCTGCTACATTCATGGCTGTGTGTCTCCTGCTACATTCATGGCTGTGGATCTCCTGCTACATTCATGGCTGTGTATCTCCTACTACATTCATGGCTGTGTGTCTCCTGCTACATTCATGGCTGTGTGTCTCCTGCTACATTCATGGCTGTGTGTCTCCTGCTACATTCATGGCTGTGTGTCTCCTACTTCATTCATGGCTGTGTGTCTCCTGCTACATTCATGGCTGTGTGTCTCCTGCTACATTCATGGCTGTGTATCTCCTGCTACATTCATGGCTGTGTCTCATGCTACATTCATGGCTGTGTGTCTCCTGCTACATTCATGGCTGTGTATCTCCTGCTACATTCATGGCTGTGTATCTCCTGCTACATTCATGGCTGTGTCTCATGCTACATTCATGGCTGTGTATCTCCTGCTACATTCATGGCTGTGTATCTCCTGCTACATTCATGGCTGATACGTGTATCTCCTGCTACATTCATGGCTGTGTGTCTCCTGCTACATTCATGGCTGTGTATCTCCTGCTACATTCATGGCTGTGTATCTCCTGCTACATTCATGGCTGTGTGTCACCTGCTACATTCATGGCTGTGTGTCTCCTGCTACATTCATGGCTGTGTGTCTCCTGCTACATTCATGGCTGTGTGTCTCCTGCTACATTCATGGCTGTGTGTCTCCTGCTACATTCATGGCTGTGTGTCTCCTGCTACATTCATGGCTGTGTGTCTCCAGCTACATTCATGGCTGTGTGTGTCCTGCTACATTCATGGCTGTGTGTCTCCTGCTACATTCATGGCTGTGTGTCTCCTGCTACATTCATGGCTGTGTATCTCCTGCTACATTCATGGCTGTGTGTCTCCTGCTACATTCATGGCTGTGTCTCTCCTGCTACTGCTACATTCATGGCTGTGTGTCTCCTGCTACATTCATGGCTGTGTGTCTCCAGCTACATTCATGGCTGTGTGTCTCCTGCTACATTAATGGCTGTGTATCTCCTGCTACATTCATGGCTGTGTGTCTCCTCTACATTCATGACTGTGTGTCTCCTGCTACATTCATGGCTGTGTGTCTCCTGCTACATTCATGGCTGTGTATCTCCTGCTACATTCATGGCTGTGTGTCTCCAGCTACATTCATGGCTGTGTATCTCCTGCTACATTCATGGCTGTGTATCTCCTGCTACATTCATGGCTGTGTGTCTCCTGCTACATCATGGCTGTGTGTCTCCTGCTACATTCTTGGCTGTGTATCTCCTGCTACATTCATGGCTGTGTGTCTCCTGACCAGTGCTGGGGGAGCTAGGAACAACGTTGGGTTATTGGCTGAATGTCTCTTCTTGGGATGCCGACTATATATGATCAAGGGACGCTGACGATGCTACCCGGCCAGGAATTCTTTTCTGGAGTCAGTGGTTATCCACACGTCATTATTGTCTGGGATGTATGGTAATGATCGTCTGATCCTGTTTGTATTCTGTATTACGATTCTCAAGTTCTTACAAGTATGGCCAGCAATTGCTCTTCCGGAGGCACGGCCATTCTTAACTGTCTCTTCATGGCGAGCTCATCTGCACTCAAGTGGTGTAGAGAAGTGGAGTGAACACAGCTGTAGCTGTGCATTGCCTTCACTTACTTCCTCCAGCGGCTTCTTTGCTGTCTTCACTATAATTATTTTCAAGCCTGGCCATTGCCGTGGAACATTCTTTGGTTTAAGCTGTAAGCCTTTGCAAGTTCTTTGAATTTGTTGAGGTGTAGAGCCATTCTCACTCACCATCTCTGAAATGTCTTGAAGGGCAAACATTGACTTTAAGGTTGCATTGATGTCAGTGGGTGGGTGTGGTTGTTTTCAGGCTGACACTTCTGGGTGCCTTGATTAGTAATCCACTGCAATTGACTCGTGTAAGAACTAAGAAGTTTGTTGCTCTCCTCTGCCTTGGATAGTCTGGAAGTGTTGCAGGCATTAATGGTTCATGTCTTAAGGTTTGCTCTCTTGCCCCTCCCAAATTGCACTTCCCTTCCCTGGCCATGAAACTGATATTCTGGATCTTCTGCAGTGCCTGCATCTTCTGCGGGTCTGAATCTTCTGCAGGGTCTGCAGGGTGACCAACCCAGCATACCAGGGTGTTCGCTCAGGGACCATCCGAGCATACCAGGGTGTTGGCTCGGTGACCATCTGAGCATACCAAGGTGTTGGCTCAGGGGCCATCCGAGCATACCAGGGTGTTAGCTCAGTGACCATCCGAGCATACCAGGGTGTTAACTCAGTGACCATCCAAGCATACCACAGTGTTAACTCAGTGACCATCCGAGCATACCACAGTGTTAACTCAGTGACCATCCGAGCATACCAGGGTGTTAACTTAGTGACCATCCGAGCATACCAGGGTGATAACTCAGTGACCATCCGAGCATACCAGGGTGATAACTCAGTGACCATCCGAGCATACCAGGGTGTTAACTAAGTGACCATCCAAGCATACCAGGGTGTTAACTAAGTGACCATCCGAGCATTGTCACAGGGTCGACTGGTAACCCTGTGGCCGGTGCGGAACTGAACTGAAACTGTCTATGGTAAAACTGCCACCAGGTAGCTAGCTGGCTACCACTGTACAATTGAAGTTGGTTGTAGAAGCTTTAATAACAAAACACAACAGACAACTATATTCGCAATGAACTCCACAGAACAGGCTCTGGACAGCTCCTTTTATGAGGAGCAGCCAGGCTTAGAACACGTTGGGTTTGCAACCCTAATCAACACATCAACTGACACCAATAAACACAATACCGTACTGAGTATGTATGTGCATGTAATTACTGTTAGTTTAAGTTCTGTCTTGTCACCAGCTGCCCGGTGACATCCCTTCCTTCTCCTTCGAGGGCTGACGGCTGGGGGAACTTGTCTGATGTCCAGGATTGTCGAGACATTCCATCAGCATTTGCATTTTGTGATCCTGGTCGATGAACTGCATCAAACAGGTATGGCTGCAAAGCCAGTGACCATCTTGCTAGACGACCGTTCTTGTCTTTCATTTGAGTCAGGTATCGGAGGCTGCTATGATCCGTCACAATGGTGAAGAGAGCCCCACTGAGATATACTCTGAAATGCCTGACTGCCTCCACAACAGCCAGGCACTCCTGCTCGGTAACAGTATACCTGGTCTCGGCTGGCTTGAGCTTCCTGGAGTAATAGGCCACTGGCCTGTCCATCTCATCTTCTCCCAGTTTGCTGAGGACAGCACCAATTCCTACTCCTGACGCATCAGTGTAGAGCAGAAATGGCTTCTCCTCGTCTGGGCTGACCAACACTGAGTCTTCCGTGAGACTTGTCCTGAGCTGCCAAAAGGCTGCCAGCCTTTCTGTCGTCCACTCTATCCTGTCAGGTGCCTGCTTCCGAGTTGTCTCCGTCAAAGGCACTGCTATGGATCCAAATCCTGGAACGAACCGTCTATAATAGTTTGCTAACCCCAAGAAGGATCTCATGTCTTTCTTCTTGAGGGGCTTGGGGTAATTTGTAAGAGCATCAATTTTGGCCTGCAATGGACGTACTTCCCCGGCTCCTACTCTGTGACCCAAGGGCCAAGTTACACTTTGTTGGCTTGAGTACCAGTCCCGTCTCTTCTAGTCTTGAAAATACTGCTTCCAGGTGGACAATATGTTCCTCAAAGGTCTTGCTAAAGACGATAATGTCGTCAATATAAGCTGCTGCGAATCCAGCCATGTCGGCTAGCATGCTGTTCATTAAACGTTGAAAAACGGATGGAGCATTTTTCAGCCCAAATGGCATTCTGACATACTCCCACTTTCCATGCTGAGAAATAAAGGCCGTCTTACATACTGAATCCTTGTGGACAATGATCTGATGATATCCTCTTTCAAGGTCCAGAGTAGAAATGGGTGTTGCCTGTCCCAGCTTATCAATCAGTTCGTCTATTCTTGGGAGAGGGAATGGATCTGACTTTGTAACTGCATTGAGCCATCTGTAGTCAATGCATAGACGTACTCCACCATCTTTCTTTCCCACTAGCAAGGCCGGTGATGCCCAGGGGCTTTTGGATGGCCTGATGACTCCAATCTCCAATAGTTTCCTGATTTCATCATTCATGATTTGGAGCTTTCTTGGGTCCAGTCTATATGGTGGCCGGCTGATGGGGTAGCTGTCTCCAATCTTATCTCTGCTTCTCTTGCACAGCCTTGACCAATCAACTGTCCATGTCTTGCTACCAGCTCCTCCAGTTGTTCTCTCTCTTTAGCTGAAACATTTTGGCTGATGGTCACTCTGCCTTCCCCTTCTTTCTCTGTTTTTTTTGTCAAGTCATCCACTGTTAGCTCTGTGATAGCCAAACATGCTGCAGTTGGGGAGTTGAACTCTTTGAGAAGGTTAATGTGTCTCTTTATTCTCCTCCTCGGGTGATCCGGCATAGACAGCTCGTATGTCAGCTCGTCAATCTTCTTGATGACTGAGTATGGACCGTCCCATTCTGCCAAAAGTTTTGGGCCTACCACAGGTGTTCTCAACAGCACCAGATCACCTGGCTGGAAGGACCTCTGTCGTGCTTTCTTGTCATATCTCTCCTTGTACAAAGCCTTCTTCCCTTCCTCCTGTTCACGAGATAGCCCTTTCAGTAGTTCCATTCGGTCCTGGATAGTTGTAATGTAGGTTATCACATCAGTTGGTGTTGCTTCTGTAGCTGTCCATCTCGTACTCAGGGTCTGTAATGGTCCCTTGATCTGTCTGCCATATAACAGTTCCGATGGTGTGAACCCTGTAGTCTCGTGAGGCGCTCGTCGGTATTCTCCTAGGATGTGTGGGAGGGCTAAGTCCCACTGCCCTTTCCACAACTTCAACAAAATTTTCCTCAACATAGTCTTCAGGGTCGAGTTGAATCTTTCAACCATGCCGTCAGATTCTGGATGGTAGGGTGTTGTTTTGATTCCCTTTACTCCCATTAGTTTGTGTAGTTCCTGCATGAGGCGACTCACAAAATTTGTCCCACAGTCCGTTAAGATCTCTTCTGGCACTCCTACTCGTGTAAACAGCACCATTAATTCATCAGCTATGATCTGGCTGTCGGTTTTCAGCAGTGGGATGGCTTCTGGCCATCTGGTAGCAAAATCAACGATCACCAAGATGTGCTTGTGTCCCAGTTTTGTTCTGGGCAGGGGTCCTACCATGTCCATGCCGATTCTCGCAAATGGAACATCAATAACTGGGAGAGGTTTCAGAGGTGCTCTGTGCTTAGACTGATAGGCTGATTTCTGACACTCTGGGCAGGCAAGGCACAACTTCTTGACGTCTGTATGCACTCCTGGCCAGAAATAGTCGTCCAAGATCCTTTGAGTGGTCTTATCCCATCCCAAGTGGCCTGGTCGGTGGGCCAGTGACAACACTAATGTCCTGTGCTGTTTGGGTACACATAACTGCAACTTTTCCTCTCTTAGTCTGTCTTCAGACTTCCTCCATAGAAGGTTGTCCTTCTCCACAAACTCTGAATCTCCTTTGTTTGCTTTACTCCAACACTTCTTCAACGTTTCATCCTGCTTCTGCTCCTTCTGGAACTGTGTTTTGTCGTGATCCAATGGATGGCTGTCTTTATTGGAGACAAAAATGGCTCTGGCCTTTCTCCTACTGGACCTACTGTCGGGCTGGTCTTCTTCTTCAGACTGCTCATCAATGTCAGAGCCAAGGGTGACTGGATCATTACTGCTTGGGTCTTGCCAAAGCTGGTCGGTTACATCTTCTTCTTCCTCTGATTCGGACTGCTCTGATTCAGGCTCTGGGGTTTCTGGTTCTACCTCCTTAAAGCTGGCTGGCATGGAGGTGTGTTTGGTGTCCATCTTGTGGGATCTGGTCTGGACCATATTGACGAGTTCGTCGTACAGCAGATATCTTCCCATTCCCCATAAATCTGGAAAGTCTGTACCCAGTAGGGCGGTTTTCCTGAACCGCTACTGTGAGGTCGTCTTGATGTTCACCAATTTCCACTAGGACTGTGGCAAGTGGTAAAGCTGAGATGGTACCATTGAAGGCCCTCACTTGAATGATTTCTCCTGTTTTGTCCTTCTCCTGAATTAGGCTGCTGTCGACCAGAGTCCGCTCCGCTCCATTGTCCAGTAGCACTCTGTTGACTGACTTGCCATTCACTGTTCCAGAGACCAAGGTCTGTCGGTTCACCTCGGTGATGACCAAGTCATTTTCTTGCCGTGGTGTCAGGGGGTTGGCAAAGTTGATAGCCTCCAATTTCGGTTTGGAGCAATCTAGTCTTTTCCCATGGCACTCTGCAGCAAAATGTCCGCATTGATTGCACTCAAAACATCTGGGTCTGTTTTGCTTGTCGAATTTTGGTAGGCCTCTACCAGTCTGATCTGACTTCTTCCCAGTTGACTCCTGTGGGGTTGGGGGCTTCTGCTTCCCCTCTGAACTGCGCTGTTCGCCAGGACGAGGATATCTCTCGTCCTTCTTGTGGTGTCTACCCTGATTGGCAGATCTGTCTGATTCTGTCACCACATCGTAGGTCCAACCCCGGTTTACTACAAAATCATCGGCTAGATTTGCAGCTGCTTCCAAGGTCTTGGGCTTCCCATCTCTTACATGGGTAGCCATCTGTCGAGGCATCAATTTCAGGAGTGCCTCAGTAGATACTAGTTCCAACACTTCCTTCACTGTGGTACAGCCTCCGGCCCACTTGATTGCTAGATTGTTGTGCCTCCTAGCACAAGTGTTCCACGTCTCGTCAGTTTCTCGTCTGAGCTGGTCCATCTTCTGACGGTAGGTTTCCCTAGTAATTCGATAGTGGCCAAACAGAGCTCTCTTCAGGGTATCATAGTCCTGTCGGCTGTCAGAATCCAACTGGACATACACTTGGGTCGCTTCGGGTGGTAAAATTGGTATCAGGTTTCTGGTCCACTGATGACGGGGCAGAGAGTAGCATTCCATATGAGCTTCGAATGCAGCAAAATACGTCTCTATATCTTCTCCCTTCTCTAACTTTCTGAAAGTGACTATCCTTTCTGGTGGACGAGTTGAGGATAGTGGTGATTCGGCTTCACTACGACCATCTGTCAACCTAGCAAGTATTCGTTGCCACATCTGCTCCTTTCTGATGTCGTCTTGTCGACGTTTCTCTTCTCTTTGGGCCTGTCGACGGCTTTCCTCAATCTGTTGCTGCATAGAGGCCTGCATGAATTGCATGAGCATTGCTATTGTGGGGGGCTGAGCTGGCATAGATGCAATTCCACTGACTGTTGGATTGGCAGTAGGTGCTGATCCTTCTGTCCATTCCCTGAACTGGTTCATCCCAAAGGGGTCTGCTCCCTGTGGGGGGTCAGTTTCTGCAAGTTCTGTGGGAGTTTCATCAATTCCTGTTGAAAGTAGTTCAGATGAGTGGGGTTCCAGGTCCCCTGGTTGTCGAGCATTTCCTCGTAAATTGTAGGTTGCCATCTCCACTTTTACACGGCGAGTCTGTCTGATGTTCACGAAGGAAATCAACGATTGTCGAAACTATGGTAACGAAAATTATGCTTGCTAAGCCTTTAGCTAGCGAACAAAGAAAAATGGCACTGATCACAACAATTACTTATCCCACCGCTGCCACCAGATGTCACGGGGTCGACTGGTAACCCTGTGCCGGTGCGGAACTGAACCAAAACTGTCTATGGTAAAACTGCCACCAGGTAGCTAGCTGGCTACCACTGTACAATTGAAGTTGGTTGTAGAAGCTTTAATAACAAAACACAACAGACAACTATATTCGCAATGAACTCCACACAGAACAGGCTCTGGACAGCTCCTTTTATGAGGAGCAGCCAGGCTTAGAACACGTTGGGTTTGCAACCCTAATTAATACATCAACTGACACCAATAAACACAATACCGTACTGAGTATGTATGTGCATGTAATTACTGTTAGTTTAAGTTCTGTCTTGTCACCAGCTGCCCGGCCGAGCATACCAGGGTGTTAACTAAGTGACCATCCGAGCATACCAAGATGTTAACTCAGTGACCATCCGAGCATACCAGGGTGTTAACTCAGTGACCATCCGAGCATACCAGGGTGTTACCTGAGTGACCATCCGAGCATACCAGGGTGATAACTCAGTGACCATCCGAGCATACCAGGGTGTTAACTCAGTGACCATCCGAGCATACCAGTGTGTTAACTCAGTGACCATCCGAGCATACCAGGGTGTTAACTCAGTGACCATCCAAGCATACCACGGTGTTAACTCAGTGACCATCCGAGCATACCACAGTGTTAACTCAGTGACCATCCGAGCATACCAGGGTGTAACTCAGTGACCATCCGAGCATACCAAGGTGTTAACTCAGTGACCATCCGAGCATACCAGGGTGTTAACTCAGTGACCATCCAAGCATACCAGGGTGTTAACTCAGTGACCATCCAAGCATACCACGGTGTTAACTCAGTGACCATCCGAGCATACCACAGTGTTAACTCAGTGACCATCCGAGCATACCAGGGTGTTAACTCAGTGAGTGACCATCCGAGCATACCAAGGTGTTAACTCTAACCATCCGAGCATACCAGGGTGATAACTCAGTGACCATCCGAGCATACCAGGGTGTTAACTCAGTGACCATCCGAGCATACCAGGGTGTTAACTCAGTGACCATCCGAGCATACCAGGGTGTTGACTAAGGGGCCATCCGAGCATACCAGGGTGTTGACTCAGGGGCCATCTGAGCATACCATGGTGTTAGGTCAGTGACTATCCAAGCATACCAGGGTGTTAACTCAGTGACCATCCGAGCATACCAGGGTGTTAACTCAGTGAGTGACCATCCGAGCATACCAAGGTGTTAACTCTAACCATCCGAGCATACCAGGGTGATAACTCAGTGACCATCCGAGCATACCAGGGTGTTAACTCAGTGACCATCCGAGCATACCAGGGTGTTAACTCAGTGACCATCCGAGCATACCAGGGTGTTGACTAAGGGGCCATCCGAGCATACCAGGGTGTTGACTCAGGGGCCATCTGAGCATACCATGGTGTTAGGTCAGTGACTATCCAAGCATACCAGGGTGTTAACTCAGTGACCATCCGAGCATACCAGGGTGTTAACTCAGTGACCATCCGAGCATACCAGGGTGTTAACTCAGTGACCATCCGAGCATACCAGGGTGTTGGCTCATTTGCCTTGGATATCATCATCGATTCCATTTTGTCTAGTTCCTGTTGAAGTTTTTCATGTATTGGAAGTGTACGTGACTTGAGGTGTCGAGTAGGCATGGCTTAGCATCAGGTATCAGTCCCACCTCAAGTTCTTCCCACCTCACGACAAACAGAGAGGTGTTGTCATGTGACCTGAGGGTACCATGGTAGCGAGAGACTAGAGAGGTGTTGTCGTATATGGACCTGAGGGTACCATGGTAGCGAGAGATTAGAGAGGTGTTGTCGTATGTGGACCTGAGGGTACCATGATAGCGAGAGATTAGAAGCTTTATTTGCAGCAAGATACCAGCAATGTCCAGCATTGCCACATCCTTTGACTTCCTGGTAAGCCCGGAATACCACGGACAGCCTAAGTTGGAATACTATATAGCACCACGGAATATTTGTATCCCGAGATACTTTGGACTACCTTAAGATGTCATGTCCTAGTCCTGAGGTCAATAATATTCTCAATAGCATCACACACTCGGCACACAAACAAGTTTTAAGGTTGTTGAAGGTGTTTGCAAAAAGTGGAGGCACCTTAAGCACAACTTTTCCCTCAGTAATTTAATTAGATCAAAGCTTGTGAAATGCAATTGGCTAGCCTGAGGTGATTTGGGTTGCCACTCTAGCTGCTCTGGATAATTTAAGAAGCTTATAACTAGATGGTACTCTATCAAAGCCTTGAATATTCTGTTGTGTGCAACGATCTTCTTAACCTTATGACTCTCTCCCTCATCCCCCCCCCCCCCCTCCCCCCCCCCTCCCACACACACACACACACACACCTCCCTCCTCCAATCTGGACCTGGAAGCCTTACGGAACTATCTGATAATAGCTAACCTTGCCCCACCATGCAAGTATTAATCTGTGGCCATGTTTTGCTTGAACTTGTCTCTGTTAGGTGCTGGATACTGTAGGTCTGTTAGGTGCGGATAGTATAGCGCTGTTAGGTGCTGGATAGTGTAGACTGTTAGGTGCTGGATACTGTAGGGCTGTTAGGTGCTGGATACTGTAGGGCTGTTAGGTGCTGGATACTGTAGGGCTGTTAGGTGCTGGATACTGTAGGGCTGTTAGGTGCTGGATACTGTAGGGCTGTCAGGTGCTGGATACTGTAGGGCTGTTAGGTGCTGGATACTGTAGACTGCCAGGTGCTGGATACTGTAGGGCTGTTAGATACTGTAGGGCTGTTAGGTATACTGGATACTGTAGGGCTGTCAGGTGCTGGATAGTGTAGGGCTGTTAGGTGCTGGATACTGTAGGACCGCCAGGTACTGGATACTGTAGGGCTGTTAGGTACTGGACTGTCAGGTGCTGGATACTGTAGGGCTGTCAGGTGCTGGATACTGTAGGGCTGTCAGGTGCTGGATACTGTAGGGCTGTCAGGTGCTGGATACTGTAGGGCTGTCAGGTGCTGGATACTGTAGGGCTGTCAGGTGCTGGATACTGTAGGACTGCCAGGTGCTGGATACTGTAGGGCTGTTAGATACTGTAGGGCTGTTAGGTATACTGGATACTGTAGGGCTGTCAGGTGCTGGATAGTGTAGGGCTGTTAGGTGCTGGATACTGTAGGACCGCCAGGTACTGGATACTGTAGGGCTGTTAGGTACTGGGCTGTCAGGTGCTGGATACTGTAGGGCTGTTAGGTGCTGGATACTGTAGGGCTGTCAGGTGCTGGATACTGTAGGGCTGTCAGGTGCTGGATACTGTAGGACTGCCAGGTGCTGGATACTGTAGGGCTGTTAGATACTGTAGGGCTGTTAGGTATACTGGATACTGTAGGGCTGTCAGGTGCTGGATATTGTAGGGCTGTTAGGTACTGGATACTGTAGGACTGCCAGGTGCTGGATACTGTAGGGCTGTCAGGTGCTGGATACTGTAGGGCTGTCAGGTGCTGGATACTGTAGGGCTGTCAGGTGCTGGATACTGTAGGACTGCCAGGTGCTGGATATTGTAGGGCTGTTAGGTACTGGATACTGTAGGACTGCCAGGTGCTGGATACTGTAGGGCTGTTAGGTACTGGATACTGTAGGTTTATTAGGTGCTGGATATTTGGTTGGTTTCTTCTGTGAACTCTTGAAGTTTCATTCTCCTTTCCCTGCCTCCTGCAGACATATTGGCATTGAGGTTTGTGGCTGGTAATGCCATTACAACTGGTACCTACGAGAGAGCCAGAGATACTATGGCTTGGGTACTGGCTTTTTGGGAAGAAGGAATGGAGCTGTATTCTCATGTGTTGGGCTTGTAAGTTATTGAGTTATTATTGTTATTATTGTTCCTACTGTTTATTGTTATGTTGTTGTTGTTATTATCATTTTATTATTTTTATTATTGTTGTTATTATTTTGTTGTTGTTATTATTGTTTTTTTAATTATTGTTATGCTTATTATTGTTATTGTTATTGTTATTTTTTTTTTAATTGTTGTTATTGTTCTATTTCTATGCTGCTTATTAGTGTTGTTGTTATTGTTTTATTTATATGCTTATTATTGTCATTGTTATTATTGTTTTATTGTTGTTGTTATTGTTTTATTTCTATGCTTATTGTTGTTGTTGTTTTATTGTTGTTGTTATTGTTTTATTATTGTTGTTTATTGTTTTATTTCTATGCTTATTATTGTTGTTTATTGTTTTATTTGTATGCTTATTATTGTTGTTATTGTTGTTGTTATTGTTATGCCTGTTATTAGTTTATTTTTATTGTTGTTGTTATTGCTCTATTATTATTGTTGTTAATTGTTATTTTATTTTTGTGTTTGTTGTTGAGAATGACCAGATTATTTTGATATATCCTCCTGAAGATTGTGCACGATTACTAGCCCTCCCTAGTGATCGATACGCTCTCAATATTTCTTGTAATAATAATAATAATAATAATAATAATAATAATAATAATAATAATAATAATAATAATAATAATAATAATAATAATAATAATAAT
Source organism: Cladorhizidae sp. MBARI D1340-BT2 (assembly GCA_028752905.1). Classification (NCBI taxonomy): domain Eukaryota; kingdom Metazoa; phylum Porifera; class Demospongiae; order Poecilosclerida; family Cladorhizidae; species Cladorhizidae sp. MBARI D1340-BT2. The sequence goes on along the minus strand of JAQNBH010000012.1, from coordinate 9,411,722 downwards.
AAAAATAATAAAAATAATAAAAATAATAAAAATAATAAAAATAATAAAAATAATAAAAATAATAATAATAATAATAAACTTAGAAGTGGAGCCAACAAGTTCAAGGCAACAAGTTCAAATTTGAAGCGAAGCCAAGCTGGCTAAATGTGAGCAAGTGATCATCATCTAACTCTGCAGTCTGGACACAGTATCGAAAATATTCAGCTCCATCGAAAGAAGCACTCACGTCTGAAGTTGAGATATATCTTTGGAACTTACCTTCCAAGCTTTGGAGTTAAGCTTGAAACACTCCTCCTTCTTTCTCCTTGAAAATAGTTCAGTGCTTTCTCAACTGTTTTTGGATATATTGAATCAATGCCCTAGCCCTAGCCCCATCCTCAATGCCCTAGCCCCATCCTCAATGCCCTAGCCCCATCCTCCTAGGCCTAGGGCTAAATGATCGTGAGGTTTTGATATGAAATGATGCAATCGTGAAAGTTCAGGAAAATGACTAAAAATCGTGAAATATCGCACCAATTTTTTTTATTGCACTTTGGTGGACTTACCGTCTCTGTAAATTGTCTCTGTAAATTGTCCATGTCATTTATTTTTAACTCTGTTCCCCCACTTGGATACGATGACACACAACCTCGGTCACTTGGCGATATACTTTTTAAATATCCTCTCATGGATGTTAACTGCATGCACAAATTATCACACTAAGGATCCAAAAGCACTCACTAAATATTGTAGCCATCTTGTAGTTAAACTGATGACATCTAGAATCTACTGCGTGCTCGGTATAAACATCCCTGACAAACCAAAGGAAATAATTTTTTAAACGTTAATTAAAAATAAAAAATTTTTTTAGCAATGAGCAATAATTATAACAGCCCAATGTCATGCATGCTACGAGTCATGCAAGAGGATTGGCCTCTCTGATAGCAAATGCCTAGCATGGGGGGAGCTGGAGATAGATGTTGAATTACTAGCCAACATGGTCGTGAGGTTAAAACTCAAAAGGATGCTGCTATCCTTGGTGCAGATGGTGAGATCAGCCAAGAGAGTGCTGTTGAAAGTAGTTTAGCTATAAAGTTAGAAAAAAATCATTTTGGAGACCTAGCATTCCATGCTTGTAGTAGGCTCTGCTAATAAACATTAAAACTCGTGTGTGTGCGTGAGAGCGTGCGCATGCAATTGCACTGTCAAGTTATCAACCACAAAGTGAGATGATGCCATGCCCCCTTAATCCTGTGGTCAAAATTCTCCTGCCATGCCCCCTTAATCCTGTGGTCAAAATTCTTATATTAGTTTGTCTGTTTTTATTTTACACTACACACTAGACCCAAATAGAGCTACTGCCCAGACTTACTACTACAGCCATTGCACAATGGTCACTTTACACACTATTGACTTAGCCCTTCCATACCATGCAGAGAAGGAAGTTATTGACTTAGGCCCTTCCATACCATGCAGAGAAGGAAGTTATTGACTTAGGCCCCTCCACACCATGCAGAGAAGGAAGTTATTGACTTAGGCCCTTCCATACCATGCAGAGAAGGAAGTTATTGACTTAGGCCCTCCATACCATGCAGAGAAGGAAGTTATTGACTTAGACCCTTCCATACCATGCAGAGAAGGAAGTTATTGACTTAGGCCCCTCCATACCATGCAGAGAAAGAAGCTATTGACTTAGGCCCCTCTACACCATGCAGAGAAGGAAGTTATTGACTTAGGCCCCTCCACACCATGCAGAGAAGGAAGTTATTGACTTAGGCCCTTCCATACCATGCAGAGAAGGAAGTTATTGACTTAGGCCCTCCATACCATGCAGAGAAGGAAGTTATTGACTTAGGCCCTTCCATACCATGCAGAGAAGGAAGTTATTGACTTAGGCCCCTCCATACCATGCAGAGAAGGAAGTTATTGACTTAGGCCCTTCCATACCATGCAGAGAAGGAAGTTATTGACTTAGGCCCTTCCATACCATGCAGAGAAGGAAGTTATTGACCTAGGCCCTTCCATACCATGCAGAGAAGGAAGTTATTGAATTAGGCCCTTCCATACCATGCAGAGAAGGAAGATATTGACTTAGGCTCCTCCACACCATGCAGAGAAGGAAGTTATTGACTTAGACCCTTCCATACCATGCAGAGAAGGAAGTTATTGACTTAGACCCTTCCATACCATGCAGAGAAGGAAGATATTGACTTAGGCCCCTCCATACCATGCAGAGAAGGGAGTTATTGACTTAGGCCCTTCCATACCATGCAGAGAAGGAAGTTATTGACTTAGGCCCCTCCATACCATGCAGAGAAGGAAGTTATTGACTTAGGCCCTTCCATACCATGCAGAGAAGGAAGTTATTGACTTAGGCCCCTCCATACCATGCAGAGAAGGAAGTTATTGACTTAGGCCCTCCATACCATGCAGAGAAGGAAGTTATTGACTTAGGCCCCTCCATACCATGCATAGAAGTTATTTATTGACTTAGGCCCTTCCATACCATGCAGAGAAGGAAGATATTGACTTGGCCCTCCATACCATGCAGAGAAGGAAGTTATTGACTTAGGCCCTTCCATACCATGCAGAGAAGGGAATTATTGAATTAGGCCCTTCCATACCATGCAGAGAAGGAAGTTATTGACTTAGGCCCCTCCATACCATGCAGAGAAGGAAGTTATTGACTTAGGCCCTTCCATACCATGCAGAGAAGGAAGTTATTGACCTAGGCCCTTCCCATGCAGAGAAGGAAGATATTGACTTAGGCCCCTCCATACCATGCAGAGAAGAGAGTTATTGACTTAGGCCCTTCCATACCATGCAGAGAAGGGAGTTATTGACTTAGGCCACTCCATACCATGCAGAGAAGGAAGTTATTGACTTAGGCCCTTCCATACCATGCAGAGAAGGACTTAGGCCCCTCCATACCATGCAGAGAAGGAAGTTATTGACTTAGGACCCTCCATACCATGCAGAGAAGGAAGTTATTGACTTAGGCCCTTCCATACCATGCAGAGTAGGAAGTTATTGACTTAGGCCCCTCCATACCATGCAGAGAAGGAAGTGCTTCCAGTCCTGAATGACCTTAATTTCAATGCATGTTGTTTGCATCCACACTAAATTTCATTGAGCTATTTAGACATGCAGCAAAAATATATGTGTAGTGAATTATTTTTCTACTTTCATAGATGAGCTGCCTGCAGACCTAAAGGATACCTGTGCTATAGAACAGAAAGTTGATTGAGGTGTAGGAGCGGCAGTGTTATCGAAGGATGATGCTCCATGAATCTAACAGGGGGAGAGCCCAGGAAGGAGATGCCGCTAGCAATAACAGTAGTTATAGTCTAAGTCAGTCTAGATCTAGCTAGCTGGTGCTCTACAAACAGTGTCTAGCAGGTCATGGTGGATAGTGCTATAGTCTCCTCCAAGCTCTGACCTGCAGCAATAGCGACGATGAGTTATTGCTCTGAATCGACTCAAAACCACCACTTTGATGGTGCATTTGGACGCAATTCCCTAATTTGAGTTTGGTGTGGATGCACGCATTGGGTGTGCCATGTGGACATACTTATTAGATTGCATTGCGTCTTGTTGAGCTTATTCTCCCCTTCCCCTTCTGTCTGTCTGTCTCTGTTGTTGTTGTTGCAGTTACGCTTTTGCTTTGGAGGAGACAAATGAAAAGGAGAAAGCAGAAAGGTTGCTGAAGAAATCATTGGACATCTGTGAAGAAAATCCCTGGGCTTACCACGCCATGGGTGAGATTATTATAGCAAAATCCTTGGACATACCATGCCATGGGTGAGATTATTATAGCAAAATCCCTGTGTATACCATGCCATGGGTCAGATTATTATAGCAAGATCCCTGTGTATACCATGCCATGGGTCAGATTATTATAGCAAGATCCCTGGGCTTACCATGCCATGGGTGAGATTATTATAGCAAAATCCCTGAGCCTACCATGCCATGGGTGAGATTATTATAGCAAAATCCCTGGATATACCATGCCATGGGTGAGATTATTATAGCAAAATCCCTGAGCCTACCATGCCATGGGTGAGATTATTATAGCAAAATCCCTGGGCTTACCATGCCATGGGTGAGATTATTATAGCAAGATCCCTGAGCATACCATGCCATGGGTGAGATTATTATAGCAAAATCCCTGGGCCTACCATGCCATGGGTGAGATTATTATAGCAAAATCCCTGGACATACCATGCCATGAGTGAGATTATTATAGCAAAATCCCTGGGATTACCATGCCATGGGGAGATTATTATAGCAAAATCCCTGGGATTACCATGCCATGGGTGAGATTATTATAGCAAAATCCCTGGGCCTACCATGCCATGGGTGAGATTATTATAGCAAAATCCCTGAGCATACCATGCCATGGGGAGATTATTATAGCAAAATCCCTGGACATACCATGCCATGAGTGAGATTATTATAGCAAAATCCCTGGGATTACCATGCCATGGGTGAGATTATTATAGAAAAATCCCAGGGCATACCATGCCAAGGGTATGATTATTATAGCAAAATCTCAGGGCATACCATGCCATAGGTGAGATTATTATAGCAAAATGGAGCTCTGAAAAATGTTGAAGTGTGTGTGTATATATATATTAGAAATCAGGTTGTTAAGCATATATTATACATAAAAATTATATTAAGTACTTACACTGTGGTAAGCACCAACTTTACAATTGGTTCTGGCCTGTATTTGTTAAGCATCAATGGCGACTATGTTATTCTCCTACTCGGAACTAAATATTTCTTTCGTTGCTGGTGACTGGATAGAAATAAAGATGGGACGTCGCCATGCAACACTCTCCAGGGTCAGCTTTTCAACAGCGACCATTCACCATTCCTTAACTAGCTCAGTACTTAATTGAGATATTCATCTGCAAATGGGCACTGCTGCTCAGCATTGAGCTCCCAATACTTACCTTGCTGACTGGTGTTGGAAGCACACAGCTTGACAACCAGTCTTTATGGTATATACCTAACTTGACAACCAGTCTTTATGGTATATACCTAACTTAACAACCAGTCTTTATGGTATATAGCTAAGGGTATATAGCTAAGCTTAACAACCAACCTGTATGGTACATAACTAAGCTTAACAACCAGCCTTTATGGTATATAGCTAACTTAACAACCTCTCTTTATGGTATATAACTAACTTAACAACCAGCCTTTATGGTATATAGCTAACTTAACAACCAGTCTTTATGGTATAATTATAGCTAACTTAACAACCAGTCTTTATGGTATATAGCTAAGCTTAACAACCAGTCTTTATGGTACATAGCTAAGCTTAACAACCAGTCTTTATGGTACATAGCTAAGCTTAACAACCAGTCTTTATGGTACATAGCTAAGCTTAACAACCAGTCTTTATGGTACATAGCTAAGCTTAACAACCAGTCTTTATGGTACATAGCTAAGCTTAACAACCAGTCTTTATGGTACATAGCTAAGCTTAACAACCAGTCTTTATGGTACATAGCTAAGCTTAACAACCAGTAATTATGGTACATAGCAACCAACCTTGATGGTATATAGCTAACTTTAACAACCAGCATTTATGGTATATAGCTAACTTAACAACCAGTCTTTATGGTGCATAGCTAACTTAACAACCAGTCTTTATGGTGCATAGCTAAGCTTAACAACCAGTCTTTATGGTACATAGCTAAGCTTAACAACCAGTCTTTATGGTACATAGCTAAGCTTAACAACAGTCTTTATGGTACATAGCAACCAACCTTGATGGTATATAGCTAAATTAACAACCAGCCTTTATGGTATATAGCTAACTTAACAACCAGCCTTGATGGTATATATAGCTAACTTAACAACCAGCCTTTATGGTATATAGCTAAGCTTAACAACCAGCCTTGATGGTATATAGCTAACTTAACAACCAACCTTTATGGTATATAGCTAACTTAACAACCAGCCTTGATGGTATATAGCTAACTTAACAACCAACCTTTATGGTATATAGCTAACTTAACAACCAGCCTTGATGGTATATAGCTAACTTAACAACCAGCCTTTATGGTATATAGCTAACTTAACAACCAGCCTTGATGGTACATAGCTAAGCTTAACAACCAGTCTTTATGGTGCATAGCTAAGCTTAACAACCAGCCTATATGGTATATAGCTAAGCTTAACAACCCACCTTTAGGGTACATAGCTAAGCTTAACAAACCAGTCTTTATGGTACACATATATAGCTAAGCTTAACAACCAGTCTTTAGGGTACATAGCTAAGCTTACAACCAGTCTTTATGGTACATAGCTAAGCTTAACAACCAGCCTTTATGGTATATAGCTAAGCTTAACAACCAGTCTTTATGGTACATAGCTAAGCTTAACAACCAGCCTTTATGGTATATAGCTAAGCTTAACAACCTGTCTTTATGGTACATAGCTAAGCTTAACAACCAGTCTTTAGGGTACATAGCTAAGCTTAACAACCAGTCTTTATGGTACATAGCTAAGCTTAACAACCAGTCTTTAGGGTACATAGCTAAGCTTAACAACCAGTCTTTAGGGTACATAGCTAAGCTTAACAATCAGCCTTTATGGTATATAGCTAACTTAACAACCAGTCTTTATGGTATATAACAAGCAGCCTTTATGGTATATAGCTAAGCTTAACAATCAGCTTTTATGGTATGTAGCTAAGCTTGGTCACTGCCACTGGAATCATGAAGTGAGTAATTTCTTTGTCTAGCCCTATTCCTTCTCAGTGCAGAACTTTCAGCCATCAACTATGTATATTCTCTCGAGACTTTTTTTATGTCAAAAAATTTTAGCCCATAAAAGCTGGTAGTTACGCTTGCAACGCCCACCCACATGCATATTTAACTTCTTATAGGTAGATCACGGAATAGAAGCTGGAGGAGCTGCAGTGGAGATCAAATTAAAATTTCCTTTTACTAGCACAGTACTTTTCTCGCACAATGTTGCATAAGATAAAATGAGAGCGAAAAAATGGGAGCGAAAAAACATAATTTTTAAATTATTTTTAAATCGATCGATTTGTTTGTTTGCACGAGGTAATGCTTGACGAGGTAATGCTTGACGAGGTAATGCTTGACGAGGTATTGCTTGACTGCAGTCAATAGACCCAACGATTTGGAAGGAGGTACTTACTTGACTGGAGTAGTCGTCGACATCACAACAGCTGAGGCTCCACTGGAGTAGCTGTGGACATCAAGACACAGCAGACCAGACGATTGACTGCAGTAGCTATCAGCACCGCCACAGATGAATGAATGAATGTTCGGACACTGCCACTGCTGACTGAGTACTCAACTGAACCTACTCTCAATACCTCCACACCTGATGGATACCTCAGATGTAGTAGCTCTTGCCATTAGCTCACTCGCTGCTAGACTGCAATAGCTCTCGACATGGTTGAAGCTCGAATGCAGTATCTCTTGACTTACAGCAGACCACTCACTCAAGTATAGTGGCTCTTGACATCAACATGGCCGACAGGAATTTGACTAGGAGATGATGAAGCCTGAACTGAACAACTTTTTTCCCCATTTTTTTTTTCATGGAGGGCAACACACTCTATGGAAATGACTTACAATGGACCAGTCACTCAAGTACAGTGGCTCTCGACATCAACATGGCCGACAGGAATTTGACTAGGAGACAATGAAGCTTAAACAATTTTTCCCCTCCTTATGGAGGGCAACACTCACTATGGAAATTTACACGGCAAGCCAATGGAAATTTAAATTTATTTTGACTGTTACTAGAGTGCATTGTATGTGGACTGTACATCTACAAATTTGCGTAGTCACTAGCCCTGGAAGAAACACTGTTTATTCCTGATGAGGGCTAGAGCATCTAGTCCAAACGTCGAGATAATTCAATTTCAAGTTGATTATTGAGAAGGTTGTTGCCAGTCACAACTGTAACAAATAGAGGCTAGAGCTGCCAGTAAAGCAGGCACTGGATATCTGCTTTACTGTCAGCTTCACCAAACTGTTCATAAGAATGGTGATGAGCTAGTGGTTGGTATAAGAAACAAGATAAGCTAATTATAGACAATATCTGGGGGGAAATTATCGCAAAGGAATTCATTCAGGAGTGCCTCATTTCTCAAAACTGAAGGGATTTTGAGATAATTTAAAGTGCCTCAGAAGCTTTTCTCAGCAGAAAAGCTTGCAGAGAAGCATTAGAAAGGGACTGTCAAAAATAGTCATCAACTAGTTTTCTCTCTCTCTCTTTTTTTCTTTCCCCCCCTTCCCCCCCTTTTTTTCTTCCCCGCCTTTTTTCCTTGCTTTTTCCCCCTTTCCCCCCCCTTTTTTTTCTTCCCCCCTTTTTTCCTTGCTTTTTTCCCCTCCGCCCCCTTTTTTCTTCCCCCCTTTTTTCCTTGCTTTTTCCCCCTTCCCCCCTTTTTCTTCCCCCCTTTTTTCTTTTTTCCTTGCTTTTTCCCCCCTTTTCCCCCCTTTTTTTTCTTACCCCCCTTTTTTTCTTCCCCCCCTTTTTCCTTGCTTTTTTTCCCCTTCCCCCCCCCCCCCCCCCCTTTTTTTCTTCCCCCCCTCTTTTTTTTCCCTTTCCCCCCTTTCCCCCCCCCCCTTTTTTTCTCTCCCCCCCCTCCCCCTTTTTTTCTTGCTCACTCCACCAAACTGGCACTAAGTTTTTGACTATTATATTGGGCTAGTCTACCGGGCTAGTCTACTAGGCTTCTGCCAGTAAAAAAAAACGGTGTTCATTGCATATAATTTTTTTAATGAAATCATTTTGTGAATGATACCCATGCTTGCACCTGTAGGCACTTATGGTGGTCAAACAGGTAACAAACAGCTTCTATGGTACGTGGTAGTAAATATTACCCTTGGTGAGAATGAGGATAGAAAAAGGAGAGGTGTATTTCGTAGCTTCCCATTTCTCCATTACATTATTTTTGAGTAGCTGTAAAGCTCATGCTGACTGTTTCATAAATGCATTATTATATCCATGCAGCACACGTGCTTGAAGAGAGTCATGACGCCAGTGATGGGGTGAAATTCCTGAGTAAGACTCGCACCAAATGGCAAGACTCATTCTTCGGGGGACACCTCGTATGGCATCTCTGTCTGAACTACTTTGGTACGATTATGCTATCTTGGGTAATGGTATTTAGGGAGTTTGCAAAGACCGTTTGAAAGAAGAGCTTTTTATGCTTTTGTGAATGCTGTGTTGCTTACAACCTTCAAGCATAACAGTCATATCAACATAATGCAATAGAAGCCTGCATGGAGGGTATCAACAGGAAGGTCAACATAATGCAATAGAAGCCTGCATGGAGGGATCAACAGGAAGGTCAACATAATACAATAGAAGCCTGCATGGAGGGTATCAACAGGAAGGCCAACATAATACCATAGAAGCCTGCATGGAGGGATCAACAGGAAGGTCAACATAATACCATAGAAGCCTGCATGGAGGGATCAACAGGAAGGTCAACATAATGCAATAGAAGCCTGCATGGAGGGATCAACAGGAAGGTCAACATAATACCATAGAAGGCTGCATGGAGGGTATCAACAGGAAGGTCAACATAATACTATAGAAGCCTGCATGGAGGGATCAACAGGAAGGTCAACATAATGCAATAGAAGCCTGCATGGAGGGTATCAACAGGAAGTTCAACATAATACCATAGAAGGCTGCATGGAGGGTATCAACAGGAAGGTCAACATAATACTATAGAAGCCTGCATGGAGGGATCAACAGGAAGGTCAACATAATACAGCCTGCATGGATCAACAGGAAGGTCAACATAATGCCATAGAAGCCTGCATGGATCAACAAGAAGGTCAACATAATACTATAGAATCTTGCATGGATCAACAGGAAGGTCAACATAATACTATAGAAGCCTTCATGGATCAATAGGAAGGGTTATGGCCTCATGATGTCCACAATAATGTAATCTGCTCTGTGGTGAAGGCTAGCTTCAGCAAAATTTTTGATTAGCTCTGCCCTCAAGTCAAGTGATTTATAGTAATTGAAGTCCTAGCAAATGAGCCAGTGATTTCATGACAGCTGGTCTCCTCAACCTCAAGCATTCTTCAACTCGACTGTTATCATTGCCAAGAACTCTATTGTTGTCATTGTTAAGCAAGACTGAACTTGACTGTCAAGTCACTCTGATCTTTTATTGTTATCATTGCTAAGCTACGAACTTTGGACTCGACTGTTTGCTTGACGAGGTATTCTGGACTCTTCCATGGCAAACTATTGGGCGGCTATTATGGACCCTTTTATTGGCATTAGCTGGAATATGTGAGCACAAGACGTGGCAAAAACTTCTTCTGTCACAGTAGCCTTGTTAGTCTGTTTGTTGAAGTTTTGACCCCAGGGGTAAAATGGGGGGACGGTAACAAGAAGAATTTGGCATCTTTATAGTTGGGGGGTCTTGAGCAACATTAGGTCTATTTTAGGAGAGAAAATTTTAGAATTGTTTGGATGTTTTCTTTTCTTAAATAATTTAGGCTTATATGGTATAGCATTTAAATCTGTCATGAACTATTTAATTCCATCTTCTTTTCCTGGAAATAGCAGCCAACTATAATAGATCTCAAAGGTTGTGCAAGGCACATCAACATCTTCCACAGAGCTACAAACTACCCTTTTGGGTTTGTGAAACCTATAATAAGATTAATTTTTTGTTACTAAAAGTTACCCAATATTTGTTGCTTAAGTTCTAAACAGCCACAATTTTAACTAAACTGCCATGCTCACCAGCTTCTTCTTTCCAAACAATAATTAATTTATCAATCTTCCTGAATGGTGTCCTTCAATCATTTTGACATCTAGAAGAAATCCCAAGTAGCACATTAAACCTAAAATACCTCACAAGTATTTTATTTCAGCATGCCATAAATAACAATAATCCAGCACTCTCACTAACTTTTTATTTAGCCTGCCATAAATAGTGATTATCCAGCACTCTTTCATAGATAGTTCTTAATCTTCAAAGCCTCACTTAAGCAGATGATGTAGCAATCTTCCTGGAAGTTGCCAAACTTTGCCCCCTTAGAAGCATTTCTGCATGGACCTCTTTTGACAATACAAAGCAGTACACACATATATATATATATATAGTTTATAATAAATGCATGCATGTGTGCATGCATGTGTATATATATAATCACACACTTTTTATAAACATTTCAGTAATGTCATGAATATTTAATGATTAAGTTGTGATTGTGCAAAAATCATTTCTAACAGCAGCTTTCTACCCAAAAGGCAATTGACCACTCCCTTTATTTGTGGGTTGCTTTAAATTTTATTCATAGCTATAACTTATTTCAAGAACAAACTTTTCCAAAATATTCATGTGATTAGAATGTCAATAGGCCAGTTCATACAAGAATTTGATTGGTTGTGGTTAGCAAACAAAAGCTAGTGCATTGCTACGTTGCTCTCCTGCCCAACAAACTGATAGCAACGGAATGCATCCAGGTGCAACTTTCTTATATAGAAGCAAAGAGAGTCACAGCAGTTCCAGGTAAGCGTAGATGCCTGACAGCTTTCTTCCAAAGACGTAATTCTAAAAGCAGCAGTAAAGGTCGATTAGAATCCATTCATGACGACAGTTGCAGTTATCATTTTTTCCCTTCTTCCCCTTTTTTCTTCCGCTCTCCGTAAACCTGGAAATTATGTTTGGATTCAGTGGTTTACTAGTTTAGCAGTTACAGTTCAGTGTTTATTTTGGCAGGATAATATCCTAATTTGCATCTATTGGTGCTAATGGTGGCCAATCAGTTATGAGGATTTTGGATATATTGTCTTGTAAGTGATTGTAGTTCTAATGATTCAAAATTCAGCTGCTATCATTAGTTACTGGATAGGACCACTTTTGCCATCAACAGCCAATACTTGGAGTTTGCATAGACTGTTAGATTAATTTTCTACATTTTTTAAATTCATCTAGAGTACATAATGTACACACAACTAACTGTGGTAAAGTCCTACCCCCCTCCCTCCCCCCCCCAAAAAAAAATTGTTTTTAAAACTACATCGCCCTCATTCAACCTCCCAAACTTGTGTCATAGTGGAGTTCATTGTAGTTTTCTAGAGAAGTGTCTGGTTATTGAGATCTTGAGATCAAACTTCATTATGCAACTTATGGTACATACCTATATATATGTATATATAACTATAATATATATTTGTGCCATTGGATAACTGAGCTAGCCTCTCTTCCTGGGAGCAGTCCTTGGTTTCCTGTCTCACTGCATACACTAGGACTATTATGTCTGGCTTCGTGTCTTTCTCATCCTCAACTCACCCTATCTATCTATCTATCTATTTCTATTTACTTACTTATTTGTTAAAACACATTTTTTGCTTTATTCTGTCCCCTGGAAACCACCTAAGCAGATTATAACTAAATGTAATCGCTTTTGCATCCTTGATCCACTGACAAACTTGATGTGATTCATTTTAATCGTATGTGGGTGTAGTTAAATTTAATGAATAGGTGTGATATTAATACATTTTCCCTGAGCCAAGGTTGCCAGCTAATTGTGTGTCAGTTGACTTCATTAAAGGAACTATGGCAAGATATCACACAATCTCATTTACCAAAACTTGTAAAGTCATTGCTAAAGATAAAGTGACCAAGTCCGACTATATTTAAAGTCTCCTGCTTGGCTCCTTCATAACAAACCTGCAGTATGGTCAGCATAAGGTTCCATCTCTATATCAGCAGAGAGCTGCACATCATTCCACTTCCTCTAATGTACGCAGCACAAGGTTCCATCTCTATATCAGCAGAGAGCTGAACATCATTCCACTTCCTCTAGTGTAGTCAACACTAGCATGAGGTTCCATCTCTATATCAGCAGAGAGCTGCACATCATTCCACTTCCTCTAGTGCAGTCAACACCAGCATGAGGTTCCATCTCTATATCAGCAGAGAGCTGCACATTATTCCACTTCCTCTAGTGCAGTCAACACCAGCATGAGGTTCCATCTCTATATCAGCAGAGAGCTGCACATCATTCCACTTCCTCTAGTGCAGTCAACACCAGCATGAGGTTCCATCTCTATATCAGCAGAGAGCTGCACATTATTCCACTTCCTCTAGTGCAGTCAACACCAGCATGAGGTTCCATCTCTATATCAGCAGAGATCTGCACCAGCAGAGCTGCACATTATTCCACTTCCTCTAGTGCAGTCAACACCAGCATGAGGTTCCATCTCTATATCAGCAGAGATCTGCACATTATTTCACTTCCTCTAGTGTAGTCAACACCAGCATAATGATCCATCTCTATATCAGCAGAGAGCTGCACATCATTCCACTTCCTCTAGTGTAGTCAACACCAGCATAAGGTTCCATCTCTATATCAGCAGAGAGCTGCACATTATTTCACTTCCTCTAGTGTAGTCAACACCAGCATAAGGTTCCATCTCTATATCAGCAGAGAGCTGCACATTATTTCACTTCCTCTAGTGTAGTCAACACCAGCATGAGGTTCCATCTCTATATCAGCAGAGAGCTGCATATTATTTCACTTCCTCTAGTGTAGTCAACACCAGCATAATGATCCATCTCTATATCAGCAGAGAGCTGCACATCATTCCACTTCTTCTAGTGTAGTCAACACGAGTGTGAAGCACTAGGCATCAGTCACATAGAATAACACTATGATGAGGCTTCCCCTATTAAAAAGCCCCATCAAGTATGTGCCGTAGGCTGCAAGTATGACTTTAACATTCCAGCAACAAAATGGCTGTTTCCTTTACACTGTTCACCAGTGTAATTTATGTTGTATAGATATAGGAGACATGGACTCATTATTCTGCGAGTATGACAATTGCCTCTCCAAAAATGTGACCTCTGACAACTTGTTTGGGCTGCTCGATGCATCGTCGTTGCTATGGAGACTGGAGGTGACAGGTGTGGAAGTGGGGGAGGAAAGGTGGTCTAAGATTACCAAGACAATAGTTGAGCATGCTCACAACCACAGGTCTCCATGGTTAGTGACTCTCTCATTGTACAAGATAATGTTCCCTAATAATTAGATTGCAGTACAGTGCATAAATAAAATATTTGGCCTTTAATTTTAATTTTTTGTGTGCTTTTTGCTTTTTTAATTTTTTTAATTTTTACTTGAACGACCATAGTCGGGCCATAGAGTTCACAAATCGATTCACATCAACAGTGCCTTTATTTGGGATTATTCTGATTCCCCAGGTTTGATACTCACATCATGATGGCCCTAGCTCACGGCAAAGTGACACAAGATGCAGCTAGACTGGCACTAGCCAATGGAATGCTTAAGGTATGCATTGATTCTACTGGTTATTATTGTGGGGCACCATATTCGCTGGCATGGAACTTGTATCTGGTGTATGTTGCAGCCCCAAATCTGATCAACATACTACAAAATTCAGCATACAAGTCACATCCCTGATTATTATCACACAGGCTAAGCCATAGATGCTAGTGAAGAAACTACTACAGATGAGCAACAGATTAATTCTCTTCACAAACCCATCAGCAAAAGAAATAACAGAAGCTTGCTGTAGCTCACACGTTTCTTGCTGGTTACAACCATAAGCACACACAACTATCTAGTGCAGTTTCAAAATGGTTCCCTCTATTAGTTGAGGCCACCCTCATGGACTTGCCTTGACCAACCCATATCATTCATTGTAAGTTGGAGATAAAATTAGCTGCCATTGCAACTCTATCCCGGTAAATACGATGACTCATTTTCAGTGCATTCACTCTTTTGTTTGGGTTCTATTTCTCATTAGTCCATGAAGGAATATTCACAGACCGAGTCTGTCCTCAATGGAAGTATCTCTGGAAAGGTAAAGCAACTTTTCATGTGTAGATCTCATGATTATACGTTTGCTATTTGTCTATAATATATGCACAGTTATGTCTGCCTGTGTGCACAGCACTACTAGCTTATGGACAGGAGAAATATGATGACGTAAGTTTTGCAATACAGTTATTGATATGCAGGATGAAGTTGAGGGGTTTTCAGACCTCCACATTTGATTTCGACTTTTTATCCAATTCACCACCTCTTATCAGACTTAAACTGTGAGAATGAGCATCAACTCTCTCACTGTTGCAGGTGCTGTAAAGTGCTCTTGGTTTTGTCGGTCGAAAAAATATGCACGCGATCATTTATGAGTCATAATTTTTATATCACGAAATAGCTAATTTCCTGCTCTGTTTATCCACTTAATTTGAATTGTGCCACTATAGGATTAAAAAATCTTGAAACACCGGCTGTTCACAGTTTTGACGACCCAAAACATGACTGGTCAACAAACTCTTACTGAAGTCCTGTTTCTAGTGACAGGCTGTTCTCTTGACTCATCTGAGGATGACTGTAGCGAGGACAAAGGCTTTGGAATATGTTATCTGGTGAGCCTTCTTGCAAACATGGAGCCTTGGATAAGTTGGCCACAACAGTCTAAACTGTTGGAACGTGGGTGGATGAGCTTAGCACTATATACAGCAGAAAGTGAACAGCAGAAAGTGATGGTTTGGTCTCTGGCGAAGAAGACTTCTCAGGTTTGTGAATGGGATCTAGCTCCAGTATTAGTTGTCCAAAAGGCAGTAGCTTTTTTTCCTGGGTAAAACCCAGGCAATAGTTTATAGCTAGCTTCCTGGGTACATCCTGGTTGAAATTGTACACTGAATACATTTTTATAGACTTGGTGATGGATGCTGCTTCTAGAGAACTAGCCTCCCCAAAAATGCTCTCCATCACAACTCAATAATAACTAGAATCAGCACTATAAACAATGTCATATTCCCAGCTACATTCCGAGATTTTTTGGTCTAAATAATTATAGATTTGATGATGGATGCCGTTGCTGGAGAACTAGCCTCTCTTTGGCTTCCTCACTTTCCATCTCTTCTCACAACTCAATTATAACAATAATATATATGTATGTGTATATATATGTATATGCGTATATTGTATATGCGTATATATATATATATGTATATATATATGTATGTATATATGTGTGTGTATATATATACGTATATATTTATATGTGTGTATATATACGTATATATATATATATATGTATGTATGTATATATTTATATATGTGTATATATATGTGTATGTATGTATATATATATATGTATATGTGTATATATATGTGTGTATATATATGTGTGTATATATATGTATATATGTGTATATATATGTATGTATATATATGTGTGTATATATATGTATACATATATTATGTACATATATGTATATATATATATATATGTATATATATATGTGTGTATATATATGTATATGCGTATATATATGTATATATAATTATGTATATATATATACAAACAGTGCCATATGTCGATTAATAAGACTATTTGTTACAGCAACGATGTCTATACTTTGTTGATAAAAGGACAGAGTGCATGTAAACGTAAACAATATGAGTTGTGGACCTATAAAAACCTATGTACTGTGTGGATCAAATATTGCGATTAGTAACAAGTAATATGCTTCCTTTGTCTGCAATGCCTTAGCCATATATATGTGTGTGTGTGTGTCAAACAACAAATGATTGCTGATATGTTTGTAAATATTCTGCTATGTTCTAATAAGAAAACCTGACCCAGTGTTTATGAACAATAATGTTATCCCAGGGAATTCTTAGTGCATTTCTGACTTGGTATATATAGATAGGCTGGTTAGCTTTGTTGGTGTGTTTTTTAAATCGCCCAACAGCTATCTGAATGTGAGAGCGTTAACAGAGACAAATGTTATATCACGACGCATTCTATGGTCTATCAAAACTCTACTCGAAAGCGTTAATTAAAATATATATATATAATTATTATTCTCAATGAACTCTCAGTTGACTTAATAACATTACAATAACCTTCTCAATGAAATTTTATTCTCTTGATGTTTTGACTAGATGCTCTAGCCTTCATTCCTGATGAAGGCTAGAGCATCTAGTCGAAACGTCAGCGAGAATACAATTTCAAGTCGATTATTGAGAAGGTTATTGTAATTATTATTATTATTATTATTATTATTATTATATTTTTATAAAACTAATTAACAAAAGAAGTCACCAGAATTCTTATCATAAATCCAGAAACAAGACAAATACTACTACTAATAATATAAATATTTATTACACACAAAAAAATGTCAGGAATCCCAACTGTTCCAAGAAAAGAGACAGTGTTCCCTCTCTGTTATGGCCACAGAAAGCATTGTAGTAGCAGACAAGCCTGGGCTCTCTCCTCTCCCAGTATATAGTAGGCAAGCCTGGGCTCTCTCCTCTCCCAGTATATAGTAGGCAAGCCTGGGCTCTCACCTCTTCCAGTAGTAGGCAATCCTGGGCTCTCTCCTCTCACAGTATATAGTAGGCAAGCCTGGGCTCTCACCTCTCACAGTATATAGTAGGCAAGCCTGGGCTCTCACCTCTTGCAGTAGTAGGCAAGCCTGGGCTCTCATCTCTCCCAGTGGTAGGCAAAGCCTGGGCTCTCACCTCTCCCAGTAGTAAGCAAGCCTGGGCTCTCACCTCTCCCATCCAGATTCATTGACCAGTTCCTTCAGAAAAGTCATGGATTTCTCCCCAATAACTCTCAATGTCTCAATTGCCACTGGGGTGAATGAGTGGAGGAATCCATACTCGACTTCCTTTCTCTCCTAATCTATAGCAGCCACTGCACTGACCTCACTAATGGCTCTACCACGATAGGAAGATGCCAAGCTATCTGGGCAGATAGCATGCCACACCAATGGCCTGCCATAACACCATCTGGCCTTTTCTTATCTGAGTGATCCAGACCTGGTTCCAGCCTGGAAAGCACACATGCAGATGTTATGGGCACAGAAGATATCATTGATGGCCAAGTGGCGGGTGCCCCATCATTAATTCCCTTAATATATATTTTTTATCGTCACCATAAATAACATACAGAAAAATGACCGATGGCATTCTTGGCTCAAAACCTTGCCTGCCCCTTACTTGACAATCCTCATCAAATAGTTATAGCCATTGGCGTGCTAGTGATGTGTGCCATACTTCAACTTGCCATCTCTCACCAATCAGAGGGCTATAAACTATCCCATGTACCTATATATCTACTTGACCATGACGAGTGCTGTGCACATTTTACTATATAGCAAAGATGTAAGGATGAAAAGTTATGATTTCTGTATCTGCACGGAAAATGGAAAATGGATCGTGCAGATGATTTTTTTCTATTAATGAGCATCAGAGCTACATCATGGCAATCCAGTACTTTCTTCCTTATTCGTAGAGCGTTAAAGTGGGGGGAAGATGCATGGTGACAAGTAATCTCGCAATGCTTCATTTGAATCAGTTCATTCCTTCCGCAGGTGTTGCAGATTATGCTGCCTCTGCGCTATGACTTTATCGAATTTGGTGGCAGTTGGGCTCAGAGACAAGTCTTTATCACCACACTCATCCAGGCTTCCTTCAAGGCTAAGAAGACAGGTCTAACTAAAGGATTACTCGGCGAGCTAAGAGGACAGAAGCCATTGAGTAGGAAGATAGTCCGATGGCTGGAGGAACTCGAAGGACAGAAATAGTGTTAATGGTTCAAAATAATCGTGTGTGTATTATAATTATATGATTGTGACAGACTTTTTTCAGATTGTGTTTGCATTATGTTAAATTCAGATGTTTATAACAAGAGTCAAGAGTTAAGTATTTTAAGACCGGTATTATTGGTGGGTTCCAATTTTAGTTATTTAAGGAATCATTGGATTTGTTGGGTACTATTTTAGGAAGGCTTGTCATATTTATGGAAATTTCATGAGAACACATGAGAACAAAACAGGTGCTCAGGTGAAGACACTCCTACAGTACATGTGAGGGGGGGAGTGGATGGCTATAGTTTGTTTGTTGTTTAGATCATCTGACACGACAGCCAATCAAATTGTATGTGGCTGTTGATTGCACACAATAGTATTGATACCCATTTGTAAAATATCTGAAAAGAGTCTTCAGGTGGAATTTCAGTGCTGCCATCCACTAGTCCAAATAGACCTGCCTTCCATCCTTTAATACAGATTTGTGCACCTTTTTCAGTGGCAAAGAAGTTGTACATGTTCACTATATAGCCACTGGGCATGAAGTGGTTTGATGCTCAAGCGAAAATTGACTTCAGCCTCTCCAAGCTGCTCCCCACCTGTCAAGATGTTGTCTTACAATATTAGTATGTGATGAATTGTTTTCTGGTATAGTTTTTTGTGGCTGACCCATTGACTTGGATCAAGTGGCTTGTTAGCAGGAACAGGAACGAACTCACAATTTAGTGCCGATAACTTGTCTTTGACCTTGCTCTCTAAAAACACCCCAAATAACCAGGACCTTTTGTCTTGCAGCTAGTTGCAGCTCCACTTGTTTCTTCACAACCTATGGAGCAACTCGATTGACTTCAATGTTCCTTGCTCATTGGACCAGTGCTTTGGATTCTGTGATAAAACAAAGTTTCTTGCGTGGAGTTAGAAGCCATCGTTCTACCTGGAGCCCAGTACAAAATATTGTCTGCTACGCTCCAACAACACGATCCTCACGACAGCTACACACACTATTTCTGTCATGAAGTGCCTTGGCCTAGGATCAGTGGCGGAATCGGTAGTTGGACATTTGCCGAGGGTACACCTATTTCATGGTAAGAGCAGTGGAGTAGGAAGGGGGGGGACAAATATTGGGGGGGGGGGGCAGAGCAAGACAGAGATACGTACCATTTAAGTTTTCACCATTAGAATAGTAGAGCTTGTTACACACTATGCACAATCATGATGTTATGTATAAATTAATAATTATAATAATTATATAATATACAGTATTTATATATGCTACTATGTGAATCATCAGTTAGTCATCATCAGCAAATACTTTATCCCCAAATTGTCATAGATAAAATAGTGATCATAAGATGGAATGTAAGCTAAAAATGCAGTCACAGTGTGTAATACAATAATGCAGCAGCTATATGTGTAGTAATTTTCCTGTTCAATTAATATTTACTGGCAAATAAACTAATGGTGTGGGAGAAACAACTCTCCCTACCTCCCTTCATTCCAACTTGTGTATTTCTAGACATAAAGGTAGTTGTTTCGAAACTGAATGTAATACATATAAATAGAGTAACCCGTCGATTTTGTCACACTGCTTATCAACATGATGT